>VNJR01010744.1:0-154106 GCA_008042585.1 Drosophila punjabiensis
AATTGAGAAAATTTCCCGCTTATTTAGCAGTAAAGTGTCACTATCACAAAAAAGAGCACATTACTTGGAATGTCACTATCACAAAGGATCACCAAAGTAAAGAAAGTTCTCGCGCACGTAGCCACAAAGATAGAAGGATGCATTCATAGATATCGTAACTCGTAACACAATATAATATCGTAATACCTTTATCCGTTCTCTTACTGAAAAGCGACAGACAGGATGATGTATGTCAATCGTTCAGTCTCAATTTTGACATACATATCAACTGCAAACTGATGAAAAAGTCGTTGACACATCAAAATATGATTTACTTCACCTTGACGGATCATGAGTCTGTATGAATAGAAATTCATAGCACTAACTTTTTTGTTGGTTTCAGCACCTGCAATCAAAAATGATAAATGTTTAAATTGTTACTTCGATGAATTGAATTTAAAAATATTATTTAATCTTGTTCAATTCATTTACCTGTTACTTGATTTACCATTTTGATATTAAAATGGTATCCATCTTCCCCCTGCCAGAAGATCAAAGGATATTGTAGTGCATCATAACTCCTGTGTGTTTCAGATACACGTTTTAAATCACTATTCCGACGATGAAGCACAATATCTCTAGATTGTAAATTTTCTCCCACAATGACAACAGCCACTTCATCAATGGTAGGTGAATTGAACCTCCTTGTGTGTTCACCGGCAGGTGTTTTGTCAGCTCGAATAATAATGTTATGGCTATCAGATGGCATCCGATCCAATGCTATTTTGAACATGTTTACTAAATTGAGTTTCGGAACGCGATATTAGATCCTCCAACGCGCATGCGAATTTGAACTTTATACAGCGGTAATAAATTACAAATTGACTCTCCATTTTATTTAGAAAACGTTTGTATGGGAAATAGAAAAATACTGTTTTGAGGATTTTCCCGGCAATTAATCGAATTTTTCTCACCTTTTAAACCTTCCCTAGACCTCCACGAATAATTCAAGACCAAGATAAGATAAATCCGTTCAGCCATTCTCGAGTTTTAGCGAGACTAACGAACAGCAATTCATTTTTATATATATAGATATATCCCAATAAAAACAATTAGTTAGAAAGCGTAGCATACTTTTGGGTTGAAAAGAGAATTGATTGCTTGAAAGGGGTAAAAACAGGGGTGAAGGAAGAAATACTCAAAAGGGGTTTTAAGTTTATCGAGGTTAAATATTGTATAAAATTTTATCAAATAAATAAAAAGAATATATAATGATTCTAAACAAGAACTAAAGACTTTATCATGTTTTTTGCTTTTCTAAATTCTTGATTATCCTTTTACCTAGGCCCCTGTACTAAAAGAATGCCTTATCGGGAATTATTGATAGATTTGCTATAATCAAAAATATACAACAAACAGATTATAGAAAACAATGAGTGATTTTCAACCCCTTCAGGCACCTGAGGCCTACGTCGCTGCTGGAGAGGAAGCTCTTATCGCCGGTGGGCGATAGCTTAATGACATATCTCGCACATTGGAGCTGGACAAGCGCCAGTAGCCGTTGGTCTACTGAAGAGTAGAATATATACTGGGAGAGTGAGAGGTAGACCGATCGGATCAGAGGGCTTCGAACCGGCGACACTTGCAATCGCAGTGCACGCAGGCAGATAAGTGGAGCACCTGAACTTGGTCGTAAATCGCCTGGCCTTCGGCTGGCCAATAAAGCCGAGGGCTTTGCCAGAGCGAGTTATTAGGAAGTGATCAATTAGCCGAGCGGCACTCTCCAGCGGAGGCGTCGTTGTTTTGGGGTTCGTCGAAGCATTCCGAGATCGGTGGCCAAATGGAAACGCCACGCCACATCGCAAAGTCGGAGAAGACGCGCTGTCGCCTCTGCAGGCTGCTCGCCATATCGCTGCTTCACTGCCTCGCCGTGGGCTCCGCGTCGGAGCTGGTGGAGTGGCCCACAGCCATGCCGGATCTGGGGATAGATGACTGCCACGATGAGTTCACGGTGGCCTGTGCTAATGCCTCCATGGTGTACTCCGTCAGCCTGGAACTCTGCGAGCTGCATGCCAACGAGACCATTGTCGACCTGGAGGTGGACGTGGAGCTGGAACGAGCGCAGATCGAACTGGGATCGAGTGCGGTCTGCGGGAATTTGAGGGTCTGTGATGTCCTTGAGGATAATCTCGAGTACTTCAAGTGCATCAGCGAGAATGTGAGTTCCTGAATTCTTATCAAAAGTTATTCCTATTTATTCCTAATTATCCTTCTCCCCTTAGAGTAATCGCAACCTGGACATTCTGACCGAAATAAACTATAATGCCACCCATGCTTATACGCGTATGCGTGAGGATTACGATGCCATGCGTAGGACCTTCCTGCTATGCGGCCTGGAAGCCCAAAAGGACTACATGGAGGACCTCAGGGAGGCGCACAGGGAACTCACACAGTGTCGATCGGAAATCGACGAGCTAATGGAGTAAATAAAGCTTATCTGTTTACGTGTAAGCAGGAAATAGTGGGGAATAAACACAATTTATATAAAGTACGAATTCTACGAATTTAGATTAGACTCCTTTATAGTTTTAAGACTTTAATTGTATGTACTTCTAGCTGTCTCTCAATAAATGTAATCTAAATCTAAATAATATTTTGATTGACACTTGAGTCATAAATTATACAACATATATAAGGCATAGAAGTATTTATTTTCCTTAATGCGTCTCATTCTGTTGAAGACACTGATCCAGTGACTGGAAGATCTTATTCGTACCCTTTATATAAGTATCCTCCGTTTGATTTGTGCACAAATAATGTTCCATTTCAATGCTGCTCAGGTGCTTATTCAGAATCAAAGCCTGCCCGGAGGCATTAAATGAAATATTGTAAACTTTGGTCAACTGTAGTTTGGCCTGGAGGAATACAAGAAATATTATTTACAGCCTAAAAAAAAACTCCCCTTACCATCTTAGCAAAACAATTGAAAAATTCCTGGGTTACTGTGAGGGTCAAACAGTCATCAATAAAGTCAGTTATGCTTAAGGCTGCTTCCCTTATGTTTTCCTGAGCCACTTTGGCTTTTAGAAGCACCGATTTCTGCTCACTAGAGGCCTTATTTTGACAGCTACTGAAACCCTGCGACCAGGATGCTCCCTGACTCTCCAATTCTGGCAAATATTGAGAGAAACACTTTTTGGTATTGCCCAAATTTGAGGCAGTTTCCTGGCTCGATTCCAGGTAATGACACAAGCTGTTCAGGGCACGCGGCTGCTCAGCCAAGGTCTGCAATAAATATATATATAGTAATTATAGAACTAGCTTTATAATAATACCCAAGTTACCCCTAAGGCCAGCAGGAGGATGATGGTTATAGCTGCTTCCATGTCCGACGACTGACCGAAAATTCGACCCAATCGCAGTGAAATTTCCACGTAAAGTGGCCCGAAGTTGGTAATGTAATCTGACATTGATGCATGGTTTGTTTATAGGTCCGCCGTTCCTTATCGTTGGGTTCCGTCTGCAAATATCGATCCAGTGGCTGTCAAACTGGATAGACAGAAAGTGTTGCATACTTTTGGCCAAGACATGCGAAAGTTTGCCAGACAAGTTTGTGCCTGTCCCCGCAATTAATTACCTCATATGATAGGCCAGAGATATGGGGGAATTTGGGAAGTCGTTACCCAATCTGTAATCGTTACAGCAATCGATTCCATTGGATCGTGAGCCCTTAAGCCATCCAGGGATTGCCTTTGACAAGTTCAAAGAACCGCTGGCAAAAGCCACCTTCCGGTGATTGTTAGCCCATCTTGGCCCTTATCGCTATCAGCTTTTGACCCTGACTACACGTGAATGGCATCGATGTGGCCAATGGGAATGCACATGCAAAGCAATTTGTGGGTCTGGGCATTACGCATACCGGCTTAATGCTACCTAATTGATCGCCGCCGCTCGCCGACGCCGACGCCTGTCGCCGTCGCGCAAAAAATTCACCAAAAAATTCACATTCCCATTGCCTCGATCGGATCAATCATTCGCCCCGTGGGCCGGAGTATATAAAGCATTTGGGCCAGTTCTGTGGCAGCGACAGTCAAGATCCAACCGCCAGCGAACGAAACGAACATGAAGCTCCTCTGCAGCGTCCTAATCCTGGCCAGCCTTCTGGCCTTCTCTTCAGTAAAGTCAACCTGACACATTGTAGCTGCTTTTCCGGTTGTAACGACTTCCGTTTCCGCTTTGCAGGCCAAGCCCAATGCTCAGCTACAGATTCAGAGTGCTCTGGACCAGTACCTGGTGCATGCCCGCAACCTGGACACCATTGTCTCTGCGGACGTGACCACCCAGTGCTTCAGCTTGTATCTGCCCATGCTGAACGAGGTGGCCGCCACCTTCTCGAGCTCCTACCAGGCCTGCATCAGCACGGCCAATGCGGAGACAGCCAACCTGACCGCCCAGGCGGAGCAGCAGCAGAAGGTCTACCAGGGTGAGGTCTCCAGCCTCTGCAGCGCCTTCACTGCCTGCGACAGTGACAATGACACCACCAACTTCTTCAACTGCTACGCCAGTGCGGTGAGTCCTTGAGGGATCTTGAGTCTACAGGACTTACTTATCATAATCCCCTGATCTCCTCCAGGCTGAGGGCGATGTCTCGGTGATCTATGACATTGCCACCAACGCCGCCAGCTCGGCCAGCACTCTGAGCATGGGCATCAAGGCCATCCAGGATACGGAGTACCAGTGCACCAACACCACGGAGAGCAACTATGTCCGGGATACGGCCGCCACCTACGATCTGCTAGATAGCTGCCTGAAGTACGGCGTCCCCACTACCTCGACGGCGGCCCCCTCCGCTTCTAGCCCCGTCGCTAGCACGAGCGGGGCTCCTTCCACTGATGCTACCACTGTTGTGGCGGCATCCTCCTCCGCCCCAGTGGTCGTGACCACCGCTGCTCCAGGCACACCCGCTGCTCCAGGCACCACCGCCGCTCCTGCCACATCCGCTTCTTCTTAGGAGGGAAGTAGTTTAGCAGTTTTATTCCAAGCAATTCCAAGCAATAAATGAGCATTGAAAATTATTAGGGGTTTCGTTGGGGTTAAAATTTGTTATAAAAACTGACTTATTATGGGAAATTTATATCAATAATATGATTAGTAAGCGTAATATTGGGTAATCTTGAAGAAATATTGATAATATCAATGTTTTTATAAGGATTATACATTTTCCCAGGATTCCTAATCATGAAAGCTAAACAGAAAGTGAGGTCTTTAAACTTTTACAATATGTTAGGTAGGTCAGATATTTCCCTATTTACGAATATATATTTATATATACACTTATTTTCCCACGCTTGATCTGTGAATTAGTTTCACTCTTATTGATTTTCTCAGGGAAATTACGCTAAATTTCATGATTTAAGTGTTTGTATACCCTTCTTGCAGGGTATTATAATATTAGTCATGAGTCTGAAAAAAAGTCCTATAAAAAACTTTCATAGAAAAGCTTTTCGAGTTGAAATTAATGCATTTTTGGCTGTTATGTTAGATTTTCATGATCCAAAGTCGAACTGGAAGGGTATATAAACTTCGACTTCCCGAAGTAAGCTTCTCCTTTTTATCATTTGAAATTCTAATAAAACAGTCACCTAGCCAGACATCTAGAGAACGGACTGATGCTTCCATCTCCAAATTGCGTTGGAAAGTTTCACCATAATCATTGCTGACCCCAGTTATACCTTTCGTCTGGCAATAGAGAGAGCGGCATAGAGAGTTTAAATGGTTCTCCCGGTATATACATATATATATATATATTCGATTCAAGGTAGCCTTATCGGCGATACATTCAATTATCTCCCCAAAAACGGCGGCTGTGTTTGGCGCTTTAAAGTGTGTGCACACACACGGCGTTGTGCTCAGTCGTTGTCTGTTCTCGGGCCATTAAGCACACGAACATGGAATCCCAACGCGTAGTCGCAGCAGTATTTGCCGTTCTCCTCGCCGGACTTTGTGTGCTGCAAGGACTGAATGTAGGGGAAAGGGGAGAAGTTTGGGGATATATCTAGGGTAAAACTAAGTGGGAATATCATAGAAGTTGCTGGGGGATTTAATGGGATTTATATTGTAATTAAAATCTCATATAAAGAGTAACTTCTTAACTCTCTTTTTATTCTTCATACAGGCTGCACCCGTACAATGCAATACTGGCAATGGCATCCAGGTCTCTGGGAATGGCTACCAATCGCAGACGCAGACTGGACCCGGCTGCCAGACGCAGAGCTCAGAGAATGGATCCCAGACGCAGTCCCAGACGGGCAATGGCCATCAGTCGCAGACGCAGTGCATCGGCTCGGCTTGCGGCCAGTATTCTCCCTTGCCGCCTCTATTCACCATGAAGCCCTTTGAGCCCCTTGAGCCCCTGGAGCCCTTAGAGCCCCTTAAGCCATTCTCGCCCTTTCCGCCTATGCAGTGGAACAGGTCTCGCAATTTTAGAAATTATTAAATAATCCAAGAAGGAATTTTTCAGAACAAAAATAAATCTAAAGTGTTGAATTTTCAAGCTGGAAGTATATTTAAAATATTTTTCTTACTAAATCAATCCACAAAGTAAGCTTAGGAACCTTTAATCATCAATTACTCGTCATTGTGCCTGGCCGCTTGTATGGGAAACTTCCTGAAAAACCAAATTCCAACTCCGAACAAAAAAATGGGCGACGAAGACAAGGCAGCTTTGGTCCTGGACAACGGATCGGGTCTCTGCAAGGCGGGCTTTGCCAGTGATGATGCTCCATGTGCCGTCTTTCCATCGATTGTGGGAAGGCCCCGGCACCAGGGCGTAATGGTTGGCATTGGCCAGAAGGAGTCGTATGTGGGCGACGAGGCCCAGTCGAAGCGGGGCGTCCTCACCATCAAGTATCCCATCGAGCATGGGGTGGTGACCAACTGGGATGACATGGAGAAGATCTGGGAGCACACCTTCAACGATGTGCTGCGCATTGCGCCCGATGAGCATCCGGTTATGCTGACGGAGGCGCCGCTGAATCCGAAGGGGAACCGCGAGAAGATGACTCAAATCATGTTTGAGAGATTCAATGTCCCAGCCATGTATGTGGCCATCCAGGCTGTGCTCTCCCTGTACGCCTCCGGGCGAACCACTGGCATCATTCTGGACTCTGGCGACGGTGCCACGCACACCGTGCCCATCTACGAGGGCTTCTCCCTGCCCCATGCCGTCCTGCGTCTGAACCTGGCTGGCAGGGACCTGACCGAGCACCTAATGCAGATCCTGACGGAGCGCGGCTACTCCTTCAGTACCACCGCGGAGCGTGAGATCGTGCGGGACATCAAGGAGAAGCTGTGCTATGTGGCCCCGGACTTTGAGCAGGAGCTGGTCACTGCCGCCGAGACTGGCTCTTCGCTGATGAAGTCCTACGAACTGCCCGATGGCCAGGTCATCGCGATCGAGAATGAGCGCTTCCGCTGTCCCGAGGTTCTCTTCCAGCCCTCGATCCTGGGCATGGATTCGTGTGGCATTCACGAAATCGTCTACAATTCGATCCTGAAATGCGATGTGGACATACGCAAGGATCTGTATGGGAACACGGTTCTATCGGGAGGCACCACCATGTTCCCGGGCATGGCCGAGCGCCTGCACAAGGAGATCACCGCTTTGGCGCCATCAAATAGGAAGATCAGGATTGTGGGGCCACCGGAGCGCAAGTACTGCGTGTGGATCGGTGGCGCCATACTGGCCTCGCTCTCCACCTTCCAGCAGATGTGGATCTCGAGGCTGGAGTACGAGGAGATTGGTCCCTCCATTGTGCATCGCAAGTGCTTTTGAGTAGTTAAATTGTTATTGTTTTTTTTTTTTTTTAAGTTTATATGAAAATTAATTAAAATTTCAGTTGTTATTTGGCGTTAAAATCGATGTTTTTATTTTTTAATTAATTTTATGCCATAGGTTTTAATATAAGCTCTCTAAATTCACAATTCAATTGCATTTAAATAACAATAAAATTTTGTCTACTGTCTAGCCAACTTGCCTCGATCTCTCACACTTTAAGATTACTCATTTTTATGTTTTTTATTTACTTTTTTAGTTAGTCATTAGCAAACGTGCCGTTGAAAAATAGCTGCCGATTAGGTTGCTAATCAGGTTTTAATATTCTGACAACGAGCTGTTGTGATTTAAGATTATCGCATTCAATTGTTGAAACGAATAATCTACTCACTTGAGGAGCCATGTTTTGATAGGAGAAAGAAGCTAAATAATTAAGAAAATAAAAATATCACAGCTTTATATAATTCCAAATATAGTTTTGTTGATTATTACATTATTACTTTGAAAATTAATTTACTAACTGCAAAAATGTATTCAACTAGATAAAACAGTTGATAAATATTTATATCGAAATATATTCACAACTTATAACAAATTAATTACATTTAAGCTTACAAATTGTCTTATATTTCTATATTTCACCAGCATATTAATCCCAAAATATCTTGTACGATTTTCAGTATTCTTTGGCTTCAACTTCTGAGCTTATCACTTAAATCCCTTAGATCTCACCGCCAGAAATAATGATGAATGTTCGCCCAAGTCTCGTCTGCGGTTAATGCAATTTTTTGTTTTCCTGTCACTCTTGCTGCTGTCGCTGCTGCAGATAAAACTTTTATAATGCGCCCAACTTTCGGCGAACTGTGTGCTACCTTGCGTGGCATTGTGCCGGATCCGGCAGGACTCGCAGCCTTGGGCGACGTGTGCAAGTAATTGTGGCAAAAGGCAAAGGCGCCACAATAATCAACGGCAGCAGGATATCGTCAAGCGTTGACGCTGATGCCGCCGCTGCCGCCAGCTGGCTTTTAACTCATTTTCTGATTAAAATCAGGGCCATTAAGCGTGCCAGCCCGAATCGGACTAAACTTTTTTAATGGCCCTGACAATAGTTGCCAGCTCCGACGCCAGCTCCTGCGCCAGTTCCCTTTCAGATCCTGCACTGCGGCCGCAAAAGGACGCGCGAAAATTGGCGCCTGCAACGAACGACGCTGGTCACGACACGACAGGGTGCAGGATTCGGTGTAAAATTAAATTAAAACTGCCAAGGAACGAACCAGTTGTGCACGGAGAGAAATTATCTACCAGTCGGGTGTGTTATCGGAAGGCTTAACATTCTCAGCATATCGCTAGCTGATTATTATAAATACCATAAATATCAGTAAGTTAGAGATACTAAGGTGACAACAAGCATGACCTGGGCTAAGTTTAAAAATATCCCCCGATAAGCCAATACAAATGTGATTACTATTTTATTATATTATATTTTTTTGTTTGTTTTGCCTACTTGTGAAATGACAGCTAGCGTGACTTGAGCTATATTTAAATATTACGCGATTAATTAGTAACACAAAAAGCATGAGTTTCGATATGAAATATTTATTGTGTTATCAGTGATAATGAATATGATATGTATTTATTATCTAAATGAGTCGAAACTTTGTGTTATTAATAAGGAAACTTTTAGTGGGGTTATGACACTGTAACGCAATACTATTAAGATACTAAAATATAAAATCAATTAAATATAAATACACTTCTAATTTTCTTTCTGTGTGCGGTAAAAAGCAAGTCAAAAACTGTGAAAATATTTGCGAGCCTTCAAGAACAAGCAGGACCAGATGGGCGATAGTGGGAATAACAGCAGGTTGGATGGGAATAAAGATGGGGCTGAAGATGGGGATCAGGAGCAGGAGGAGGACCAGCAGAAGGAGTAGCAGGAGCTGGAGCTGGGGGGAAGAAGACTCTCAGCGCCAGCTGTCAGCGGCTGCCAGAGCAACGATGTCAATTAGTTTTTGAAACGATGCTGACCTCCTTGGGCTGACTTCGGCCTGCTCACTCCCTCCGCCCACTTGCTCGTCCTTGTCCTTTGGCCAAGTCAAGTTGGCTTTAAGTTAATTGCACAAGATTTCACTTTGCACTTGCAACGCTGCTGCTGCTACTTCCGCTTCCCCTCTTCGGTTCCTCCTTCCTGGCTGCCATTTTTTAATCAAGTTAAAAGTTATTTTTAAATGGAGTGCGAGCGAAATATGCGAACGCAATGCAAATATCACAAAGGGCCGCTGTCTACGGCGGCTGCAACAAAAAAAAAAATATTTATGTACTGATTATTTCATGTGGCATTCGAGGCCAAATTGGTTTTGCCATTCGACTGCCCCCGCCCCGCCCCGCCCCGCCTCATTAATGCATGCAGGCGGGTGTGTATTTTTAACTGTTTTCGTCACATTTAATTTGTGCGAAATTCATATGCCAAGCGGGGTTTTCGCTTTTCTTTTATTTTTTTTTTTTATTTTCATTTTTGCATTCACAGTCGATCGAATTAATTACGGACGGGTCGTCCTGTATTTATCTATCAATTCAATTTATTAAATGCAAAGTGTTTGATATCCATTCGCTTGGCCAGAGACTTTGCTGAGGTTTTTTCAATTTATTAATGAGAAAGAACATAAGCTTTGAAGGTTACACTGTATATTTATATAATTAGGTTGAGTATTTTAGTATGAGAAAATAATTATATGTAGTTTCTTTGAATATGGGAAAGGTGTGAAAAGAAGTAATACTTAATCCTTATTTATAAACACATTTCTTTGTTTTTTTTTTTTTATAATTTATACAATAAATAGTTGTTGCTCCGAGAGAGAAGTGTGTATATTTAGTTCGAGTTAATAAATCTATTTATTATTTTATTATTATATATTTATTTTAAGTAGTTAAGAGGCCTTCCTTTTCTCTAAACAATATATAAGTAATAAAACTTCCCAAATTATTTAATATAAATTCTAGGGTATTTTCCGTTCTGGACATTTTGGAACGGGTGGTTTTTTTGGTTGTGTAAATACATTTGTTTATTATTTTATTACTATATGTCATTTTATATTTAATTGAAGCATTTAAGAGGCCTCTCTTTCCTCTAAAGATTCTTTTAGTAATCAAATTCCCCAAAGTCTTTATATAAAAATTCTTTAATTTAAATTCAAGGGTACCTACGGTTCCCCTACATTTTCTAGACCTTTCTGGAATCCCTATTATTCAGTTAAAAAAAATATTTATATGCCTGCCTCTTACCTCTTGCCAGACCGCAGTATTTCATTTGTCATTCGGTTTGGTGCTTTTTTATTTTTTTTAAAATTATCTTTGGCAGGTAAAACACCAACACAGCAGCAGCCTCAGCTATTCCGGGTGCTTTACACCTGCAAAAGCCTTTGATTGATGATACAGGTAATTGATAAGGCGCCTGGGAAGCCTCGGTTACTTTTTACCTACACCTCCACTCACACACCTGCCGCACACCTGCCCCCCGCTAATTGGCTCCTAAGTAGGTGATGTTTAAAAATATTTTAGCGAGGCATTTTCGTGCACGGCTCTCTCTTTGGCTAATTATGCACTCAAAGCTTAGTCAACGAGCTCGTTCCGGGATGGTTTGAGCTAATTAGAGCGTCCAACGTTAATTGCAATTTGCAGGCCGGGAAAAGGGATAGGAAGGAGTGAAAGAGGACCCTTTTTAGAGGGGGGGAGGAAGGGAGCGAGGGACTAAAATCCAGTCGAGATGTCGCTCAAGTAACTTCAGCTGTTGCTGTCGTTTTTGGCGGCGTTGTCACGTTTTCGGTGGCTGCGATTCAGTATGACTTCATTTCACAGCCACAGATGTTGCACTTGCCATGCGATTTGCACTTACGTGTGAAAGAGATGGAAATAAGGCACTGAAAAAAATTATAAGACAATAAAAAAAGAAACTGTAATATCTATTTAAAAGAATTTGCTGCAAAAAATTAGTTTTCGTCAAGTTATTAAAGTAAATAAAGAGCTTGACATGCTGTCTTACTTAAAATATATTTTTTTCCTTATTAAATTGTTAGTCAAGATTACTATTAAATTTTTTTACAGTGCTTTTATAGAGAGCGGGACAGCTTTCGTTGTAACCGAAAAATCTTTCCCAGCCGCCTGCTCTGTCTGAGCCCGAGTTGAAAATTTTCTAATTTTCTACTGCAGTGATTTCGCATGCATAGAGAGTTGCATGTCCTGCCTCTCGATTTTCCCCCAGCTCAGCCCTCCTTGGCTTTTCCCCCCTCCCCCTCGTCGCCACTAGTTTTAGGTCCTTCCCCGGGGCAAGTTCCACTGATTTATGCGCATCAATAAGTTCCCTGAGTGCGATACTTATGCGAAATGTGCCGCAATGAGACGTGGACTTGCCCGGGGCACGTTCAGCCTGCAGTTGCTGCTGTCCAACTTCCACCGAATTTCCCTGTCCATTCCCCCTACACATTTTCCCAGCCCATTTTCCATCTCTGCTGCTGCTGTTTTCCACCGCCTGCTGCTTTTCTGTTCCAGCTGCTAAAATAATGATTTGCATTTCGATTTGGGTTTCGATTTCGATTCGGATTTCAGCCGAGATATATGGGGCGGTGCTGGGACGGAGAAGAATGGCTCAGCTTGTCGAGGGAGTCTAATGAGAGTACTATGCACAGGAAGAAAATGGGGGTAAGGAGGGGTTAAATAAATACAAAAAAATAAAACAGGAATTTTAAATATTTCAAAGGGAAAAGTAATAATTTTTTAGACAGCAGATTTAAGTGCTTAATTGTTCTTGCTAAAAATAATAAACTTTGAAGTTGTAAAACCTAGTTTTGGGTTAAAGGAATCTTAAATCAATATTTTATTTAAGATACTTTGATATTTAATTATTAAATTATTAATTAAACTTTAAGCAAGTTCTTTTGATTTGTTTCTTTGCAATAAAACTGAAATAAATTCCATACCCATGAATATCAACTAAGAGAACTATGAAATATTTTGTAGAAACCATATTTATTCGGGGTGCAGTCCTGCCCCTTCCTCCTTAACAGCTTATCGCCTTGTGGGGGGAATGGAAAGCCCAACTGGCCAGCCAAATAATTCATTTTCGTCGCTTTGTTTGTGGGCCACGTTTACGGCCTCCGCTTATCTTAATGGGTCAAAGGTTATGGCCAGCCTTGAGATGAGACAGTCCGAACTTCCGCCGAGACCGGGGAGCACAGCAGAGGCCATAGACCAGAGACCAAAGGACCAAAGACTGCCACTAACCGCAGCCAGGCAGAGGCACAGTCACAGTCCCGGCACAGACATCCTTTGCATTCAAACGGCGCACCACAGTGGGTGTCCAAGGAATCTGGCCAGAGATTAGGCGTGCTTATAGGCAGATTTATGGAACTCCAGCGGTTGGAGAAAACCTTTTAGGCTCTGCTCCCCCCCGCTCGATTTGGTAATAAACACACGATAGGAGTTCCATAAGCGGCATTTAATTAATTCGAAAATTACGTTATTTTTCGACTTGGTAGCCACTTGAGACTCTGCCTGCCTGCCTGCCTGCCTTCTAGCTCATTTGCTAAATCAAGCATGCACCACTTAAATTTTCATTAGACTGTTTTCCCAGCTGCGCTTTCCACCTCAGACTCACTCTGGCTGAGCAGGAAAAAAGAAAAACCGCAGCAATGTGCGCACTTTGTCTTAATGATGTTAAAGTGAATTTAAACTTACGTGATTCGTACGTGAGCTGCAGTAATTGCAGCTGCAGCTCTCCGCCGCCAAAAGGTGAATGAGCTCGAATGGGTTATATATATACATATATATATATAAGGGAAGAGAGCACCCTTCGTCTGAGTCATATTTCTGATATGGTCTCATCATTCAGCGAAGCGCCACAGATTTGGCACATGTGCTCACGTCTGGGCCATAAATATTCCGGGTTAAAAGGCAGCTTGGCAATGGCATATTGGCAATGCCGGAGGAGCGCCAGATCAAACCATAAATTTAACACGTTTCACCATGTGCAATGTGTGCAATTGCCCCAAAGGGGGCGTATACGTAACATAGCATACGTATACGTAGACGTAACGTATACGTAACGTCGCCAGTCACCAGTCGCTGTCACACATTTTGAACCCTGAGCCTGAGCCTGGGTGCACGTTGTCATATGCGCAGCCACGCAGCTCCCCTGTCGAGGCATTTAATTTGTTGAAACATCCCGCCTCTCACCTGCACCCACCTGCCGCTGCCACAAGCCACGCTATTTAGCCAGTTAAACGCTGCCAGTTGGCCAAATCGAAGAGCCATTCGGTGGCATGTGTGTGTGCGGGTTCGACCGCAGAACCAGAATCGAAAACCAGGTCTCCCAGGCCAGCGAGAAGCCTCCGTGGTCTGTCAGCGAGCTCGTGAGGAAATACCATGAACTGCACTTGGAAAAAAGGATATATCTTAATGCAAATGCTGTACTTAAAAGCTAGTTTAAGAGAGGCTTAAGCAGAGTGTGAATAATTTCCGAAGATAATTAAATTTCAGCTTCGTTTTAATCACTTTTCCCTTAGTTTTTTCTCCCCGTGCAGCTGCGTTTCCTGTTGCTTCGGGGCCTGGGACTGGGACAGAGAAGAGTTCAAGGGGCTGTAAGTTGGCCTCCAATTCGCTTAGTTCACTGCCATGCAAGTGTGCGCTTAATTCCGTTTCACAAGCACACACACATGAGCAGGAAAGTGGGTTTAATCAGGGCGTCGCACTTGGTGGGGAAGAGGGATTCCCGGCTTAAAATCGGATTTGCCACGCCCAAGCGACGCCCAGCCAAGCTTATCGAATTGTTCGCATTATCGTTTAGATTTTAGTGGGCCAAGGAAATTAATTTCGAGAGTGGGTAAGGCACCTGACATGTAATTACAAAGCCCCAAGTCAAGGCACCACCCGGAGCATGTGGCAGCCATAATCATCAGCGAGGACGGGCAAATATGGCAGCTCGTCCTTTTAACTCGAGAAATGTTGGTAATTCCGACCAAACAAAAGCTTACCCTTAAACATATACATAACAATATATAGAGACCATCTATTATGATTCTATGACCTTTGTTAGTTACTTTAACCAAAATATTGACATTATTATAACGAGTATTTGCGGGGACATTGGCAGTTCGATTATGGCTAACTTCTCCTTAGACGAATCAAAACAAATTACCGCGATCAACAACAATTGTCATTTGTTATCCTATTAACGCTACCATATACCAAGGATATATATTGGCCCGAGCTCCGATGACAGCAGCAGAGAGAATTTCCAAGTGATAAAGCAATAAATGCCGAAAAAAAGACGATACAAAACTTTGCAGCAACTCGACCACAAAATGTACTCCGAAATAGCCTTCTGTCTTGGGCCATAAGTTCCGCTTTGGGTGTGCGTTGTGTGTGTTGTGTGTGTGATAAATAAGGGAGCATAAATATCTGACAAATTTATATAAGTAGGAATTATATGCGGGCGGAAAGACAGTTGTGTGTGATAATCACGAGCATCTGCCGGGACAGAGCTTGTTGAAATGTATTAGTAATAATAATATACATTCAGCTTTCATTAGACTATATCTATGTGCAACTATCTGCGGTGGAAATTCCAAAACTAATAACATAATTAAATTATCCAAGCACCAACCTGGCCTTTCTGCATTGTTAAGCAGCATCACCTTGGCTTGCGGCAGGAACAGGAGCAGGAGCAGGTGCAGCTATTGGTCATCGTTTTGTGCGGTTTTCTCCATTGCGATTTTAATGGACTCCACATAATGCCACAGATAAGTGCAGCATAGGAGAGCATAAAAGCAAACAAGCTGATTAACAAATAATGCAGACACACAGGAGGATGTGCAAATAGCAAATATGGCTGGCGGAAGTATTATCCCCACAACAGGACATGCATAACTGGATCCAAATGGGGATTCAGATCGAGTGCGAAGCCATCAAAATTGCATGGGAAAAGCTCTTGGGAAGCCAAGAGAGCGAGACCCAGCAGGATAATGCGATGTTGCACGTGGAAAAAACCACAAAAACCTATTTTCTGTAACATAAACTGGTTTAGAATTCAGTGAATTTCACTTAGAATTTTCTTGCCGTGTCCACATTACGGGTATTCACATTGAAGTGGACCCATAATTGCAGCTCAATGGCACTTGAATGCCAGAGACGCTTGACTCACAGCTGATTAGGAAAGGACATTCAGGAGGAGAAGGAAAAATCCTAGGGACTATCGGGAGCAGGTGATGCATGAATATTTGAACATACACACTCGTCTTTGATTGATTGTGCGTAAATCTGAAGTGTCCTCCTATCGTGTAATGTATTCATTTCTGGGCTGTCCCCTCGGGGGCCAGCCTGCATCTTGATTTATGTCGTCTAGACTTTTGGCTTTTGCCTGGCCAAAAATGTGTGTTTATAATTCGTTTTGGACTCTCTCTTTGTTCGCAGCTTAATGAATAACTGCATGGTTTCTGTATTTTCTAAGCGAAAAATGCAGATTACTTGGGGATTTGTCAATGACCCAAAGTCCCTCGAGGGCAGAACTCAGTGAACCGAATGCAGAGAAAGTATTTTAATTGGTCAGGGGGAAAGGGTCAAGCGCTTCATAATAAACTAGCTGCTAATTCACTCGGGCCAACATCAAATGGAAAAGCCAACAGCCAGACACACACAACCACCTGAAGTTATTTACCGACTCAACATCGAGGAGGGACTTCGGACTATGGATTTCG
This sequence comes from Drosophila punjabiensis, assembly GCA_008042585.1. Lineage (NCBI taxonomy): Eukaryota > Metazoa > Arthropoda > Insecta > Diptera > Drosophilidae > Drosophila > Drosophila punjabiensis. Next base: position 16,561 of record VNJR01010744.1, read on the forward strand.
AGGGACTCTGCTGTGGCTCTCTGCGAGGTGCTAACCTTTGGCAATTTATGTGTTTCATTATTAAACTTTGCCACCTGCCGCATATTTAGCAACAATAACAAAAGCCAGCACACACACACTGCATACACACACTTGGCGCAATTTATTGGCCAAACACCTCGGCCAGAGCACTCTACAAATGACTGCCGGGCTTGGCAGGAAGCAAGAAGAAAAAAGCGGGCTAAGAGCCGCTGCACGAGCTGAAAGAGAAACTGAAAATCAATTGAATTGTAGATGCGGGTTAAACATGAAAACAAACATGAGCACAAAACGACTAGGATGGGGACGGGGACGCTGGCCCAAGTAAATAAAAACATCGTAAAGCCAAAGACCGTACCTCCTGGTACTGGCCTCTTTACACACACGATTGAATGCGCAATTTATGCGGCGTAATTTATGAAAACAAAACCGGAAACAATATTTCTGAAGCTGCTCCTCTGCTCTCCGTACCGTACCGACTTGACCATTATCTTCTGTCTACACACACGCCCCAGGCTCAAGTCGCAGTTATTTATGTGGATGCAACAGAACAATGGCGGCAGAAAGAAAAAACACTCCAGGCCGGCCCACGGGGCGTATGAGCATTTATTTGCCTTCACACTTTCGTCGCTGCAAAAAGAGAGTAGTTTGGGTTTTGGGTTACTTTAATTGCGGAATCTATTGCAGAGAGCATTTGCATTGCTGATTGCTCTGCTCTCTGGAAATTCAGGGTTTCAGAGATATGGATAGGCGGCAGACACAAGGAGAAACATTTCAGGAAGCCGGTAATTAAAACTGACGTTGGGGATTTGATTGGAGAGAGAGAGAGAGAGGTGGGGTTTCCTTTGGGGATTTTATTACTTAACTGAGGAGAAGGAAAGGGTGGGCTTAGAGGGTAGAATTTCAGGGATAAGCAGAGAGTTTTTGGGAAATATAAATTTAGTTATAAAGTATTTTATTTAAAGGAAAAGAAAGATTAACAAACAAGCTACAAAAAAAGGAGAGAAAATTTAACATCTTTAAGCAACTTCCGAGGTAAATTCCTTCGCAGTTTTCTTTAACAAGTATTCTTAAGTAGTATTATTAATTTAAATATAATCCCATTAAGGCCTCCCCTTTCTCTCTGTGTACTTTAGATTGCTGGCAACAAGGGAACCCTTGCTCATTGGGCGCCGGGCGCTACAGCAAAACTACTCGCATAAACAATTTCCACAAATGGCGGCTAACAAAGTGATGCTTTAGGCCATGGCTATTGTGTGCTAGCCTTTCTCCCAAGACCCCCTCTTCACCCCTATTTAACCACCACATTCTCTCTGCTAAGTTGCTTTCCGCTTGCCGGTCGTGCCTTGGCCGTTTTCTTTTATTATTTTGCAGCCCTTTTAGCCCAGAGCCAGGGCCAGAGTTTGCCTGGCTAGCAGCAGCAGCAGCAAAAGGGAAAGAAGCATAAAAATCACGCACTCACAAACATATAAAATGCTGACAGCATATATTTCCGTTTCCGTTCCGGCTACAGTTTTCAGTTAAACAAATGCCCCGCATATGCGTCCTTTATCCTGCGTCCCTGCTCGAGTGTGCCAGAGCGGATGTATTACAATTTGGAAATGTCTGCGAAACGCACATTTATGACAAAAGGGATAACTTATCCCTGGATCCCTTCGGGCGGCTATTTGTTTAACAGAGTTCGCATTTTTATTTTAATGCTAATTCTGCTGCGAAGCCCCCCAGATGGAACGGGAACTGCACTAAATTAGCAGTCCGGAGATCGTAAAAATTGTGAGGGGTGGGGGAGGAGGGAAAGGGAACTAAATCGCACTTCCGCCGGAAGTGGCTTGCCTTCTTTCCATTTTTACGACAGCTTCGATTTGATTGACGCAAAGTTCTAGGATAAACACACTTCACACACTCTCGCTCTCTCGCTTCCCCGGATTTATATCACAAAATCCCCAAGGCCCAGCGCCCATCGTGCCCCATTCCACGTGTAATTTAATAGCTCGGTCTGCCGCAGCCTGGCTTTTGGTAAATAAAGTTAATTAAATTTAAATATTTGTATTGTGCAGCCCTGGCTGGATTTCTTTTCTGTCTTTCTTTTTTTTTTTTTGGTTTTTTGCGTGAGCGAAAACCGCAGCTATGCCGCACTCTCCGCCCTCCGAAAGTCGCCCAAACTTTTAACAGACTCAATGCGGCGTTAAATTTCGTTAGTGTGTGTGTGTGTATGTGACACCCCCCATGTTGCATAAACGAAAAAAAAAAACAGTTTTCGAAAATTTATTACGAAATAATTCATAAAAACGCAGGCCGACGCGACGGAGCATTGTCAAGCGCGCGACACCCGCCGCTAAAGAGGCGTCCAGGTGAGCGCTGGGCGGTGACCTCAAACAGCCAAACATCAACAGCCACCTCACCCTACCCCCCTTCTTCCTTCCTCCTAGGCAACACACACACACACAGCAGAGGAAAAACCAAAACAAATGGAGAAACGTCCCTGCTGTGGACAGTTAGCTAGTGTCAGGTGACGCACAGCAAAAAAATATGGGGGTGTGACACTATGAATTCCAGATGAATAATTTAGTAATGCTGAGAGCTCTAAATAGTATTAAACAATATATTAAATATTTAATAAAGTTTAAAAAAAGAATATACTCTAAATAGCAGAGTAAAGGTAAAGGTTTATGGAGCTCAAAAGGGAATTAGGGGGATATGACACTGTGATTAATTTGATGAATAATTTATAAATGCTAAGAGCTTTAGAAATACATTTAAAACTGTATTTAAAAATAGTATTTTTTTAAGTAGCTTAACAAAGGAATAAGTTTAAAGAATTTTAAAATAAAAAAACCCTTAAGGGGATATGACACTGTAGTAAATTTATGATAAATAAATGAGATGATAACACTTTATAAATGCAATGTAAATAAATAATGGATGTACTCAATTATATAAATAATATTAAAAATATTTAACTTGAGATACAAATTAATACAACTTAGAATAATGTTTTTTAAAGACTGTAAAAATACCTAAATAGTATATTTTAAATACCAAACTATTATTTCTTCATTCATTCCTTTAGCACCTTAATTTTCGCACAGTGCCCAATGTATTGCCAGCAAACATAACTGTTGGTGGTTCTCTGCAACAAAAAAAAAGAGGAGAAAAATTGTTAAATTTATATTTATTTTTATGGCTTGGCTTTGTTTCAGACACAGGCGCAGACTGCCACGCCCTTGTGCGTGCTGTCCGCCCTACATTCCCTCTTCTTTTTTTTCCCTCCTCCCCTCGGAGTTTACACTTTTTATTTCCATCATTCAACATTTTAGTAAGTTGGCAGCATTTCAGCTTCGACTCGGTCGCAGTCGCAGTCGCGGCTGGGCGCTTAAATGTTTGCACTTTTTGTTTGCCATTTCAAAAATATTTTCGGGCCTTTGTTTGGGCTTTTTGTTTCACGTATTTCTTTTTTTCCTGTGTTCTCTTGTGTTTCTTTTTTTTTGCATTTCGCGCTTCACACACATATTTGTATGCAAATGCAAGGGTGTGTGCGAGTGTGTGTGTGCGGATTGGCACAGTTAAACTGTAACGGGTCCTCTTTATGCGATGTATGTGTATGTGTGTTTCTCCCGTGCCCTTTATGAGCGCATTTTTTTTGCTGGTTTATTGGTCCGACCGTTTTTCACATGTCGAGCTTTCCTTTTGCGCTTTTCGCCCGTTTTGCGGGTCAGCAAATGTTTGCGGTTTTACTTGTCAATTTGAAGTGCATTAAATGGGCCACCACCCACCAACACCACCCACCAGCGGACAGTCATTGGGGCAAGGTGTCGGGTGTCGGTCCTTTTTTTTACGCAGCCTCTTCCGCAGCGGTTTTTTATCGGCCAGGGGACACCCCCGAAATGTTGAGCTGTGCGAATTTCACAGGCTCAATAATTCAAACATTTTTACTCCGAGTTTCAGGGGTTTTTCATTGCTTTTCGGGACAATTAAAGTCATGGGAAAAAGGAATGCACTGAAAATTAATGAATTTCTTGATTTAAAATAAAGTCAAACAAGTTAAAAAAGTCTCTGAAGTCTAAAAGTAGATAATAGTTATATCAACGCATACTTTTGGGCGTCCATTTTAGAAGGTTTGAAAACTCCAGAGATATTTTAATATTTTAAAACAATTTATGATATAATTTCTCTAAATTTTGAATTAGAAACCTGATTTATTATATAATTTCTCTAAAGTTTGAATTAGAAACGTGACAGCATACTTCTTGGTGTCTTTTACAAGAGATTTGAAAACTCCAAAAATATATCTTGAACCAAGTTCTTAATGTATTTAACCCATTTCCCTTTCAACATTTTAAATCATTTCCAAATTAATGGTAAATTTCTGTTAAAATCCAACACAAGTTGCCATGTTGCAAGCACACCGGAAACCCTTTATAATCTCACCTCTCGTGCTGGAAAAACACACAACCCATTCGATTAAAATTTTACCAAAGCAATCCCATATGTCATCCCCAATCCCGGCTGGCTGTAAAAGGAATTGTTTTCCAAATTGTTTGACGGTTGCCAGATCAATGCGAGCAGGAGGAACTTGGGGCGAAAGTACTTGCGGAACGCACTGTTTGAGCGGAGTTTTCCAGCTCCGCCCAGAGCACTCAAACATGATTGAAAAATTATACTGTGTTGCCAGAGGAGGGGAGGGGAGGTGTGAGTGTGAGTGTGAGTGCGAGTAAATGTATCCTGTTTGCGTGTGGCTCGCGTGGGAGGTAGAGGCGGCTTCTTGGTGGTTGGGTTTATTTAACACTTGCAAACGATTCACGCGGAACTGGCAAGAGCAAAAGTACGCAAAAAACGTGCCAAGATCCCCCCAAAGCTCGCTTCACTTCACTTTTTCATGTCGAGGCAACGAGCTTGTGCGCTGGCTGCCTGGCAAGTAAGCAGCAAAAATTCAACACTTTGTTAAAATGTCAAATGAAACATGTCATTTATCATGGACTCGCTGGTGCTGCTGCTGCTGCCGGGTAGCGATTCCCAGAGTCCTGAGTCCTGGAGACTCCATGTATCTATGTGGCCGCCGTCGAGTGGATATATCCTGTGCGTCCTTATCTGTTTTAACAAGCGTTACGTTTTCAGCAAATACGCTTATGCCGGGCGACAACGAATCGTCTCAGCGACACAGCGACTCAGCTTCTGCTTCTGCTTCTGCTTTCACTCCAGCTATTTCTTGCTTCCTTCCGTTGACACGCGGCTGGGAGCAAGGGGAAATCAAGGGGGGAGTCTAAGCTAGGGCTGGGTAAGCACTGAGCGAAAAAAAGGGAGTTATGTGAATGTAAAATGTAATCTATAGTTTACATATTCCCAGATAGATGTATTCCAACAGAAAAAGAAAGCAGTGATCGTTGCAATGCTCTTACTTTTCATTGAGGCAAAAATTCGTATTATAAAAGCTCTATAATTCTCAAGCTGTTATATCAATTTTCTATATTCTTGCAGGGTATCATAATTTTAGTCAGAAGAAGGTAAAGAAGTCATTTCCGACCCTATAAAATCATAAATAAATCAAGTAAATCAAGACATTCTTAGTTAGATTAAATAATGGTACATTTAATGGGGAAAGATAGTTATTAAAATTATAAAAGGAAGAAAGGGAATTTTATGCACCTAGTTTTCATTAAATTTAAATTTCCTGCGATAATTTCAACCTAGTTATAGCGTTATGTTCAGAAGAATTAAAATTAAGGGTACTCAAAAAACCACAAAAAGAAGTAAAGTTTTCGTTGCTCTTTGTTTCCATTAAAGTAAAATCTTATCTTATCTTATAGAAATTTTTTCAAAAGATATGGAATTGAAGGTTTTTTATAATTCCCACAAATTAATATAAATTTTTTAAGAGTTCCAGACTCCCATTTAATTCGTTCTTATTTTTATAGAATTTTTCTCTCAGTGATCTCTATGCACTGCCGTTGACATTGGTTAAGTGCGGGGCCAACCTTTTCGCACTCGACAGCGGCGCTGAAACATTCTCTGTGATAATTTTTGAGAGCGCGCTCAAACTGAAACTCAAACTGAAACTGAAATGCGCAACCAGCCAAGGGCACCACACACACACACACACAAGCTACATGCCACGCCCCAGCCCCCCCTTTTCGAGGCATTTAAAATTGAAACAAATTGTGAATGATGCAGCAGGAGGAGGAGTGCAGGGGGCGGCATACTGACTAGGGGGTGTGTGTTCGGGGTGTGTGTGCCCAGATGTGTGTTCGAGTGTGTGTGTGGATGTGCTGGTCTGTTTGCCGACTGCTACTCAAGCTGCGTTGGCAACCGTGGTGTTTGCTCCCCTAACTCCAGGGACTTCTCCATACCGAGAGTCCGGCAGTGTTTGTCCTGGCCAGTGCTGTTTGCCAGGACTCTCCGGCGAGTCCCGAGGAGTTGTGGCTCCTGCGAGGAGCTGGGATAATAAACCATAACTAAATGTGCCGGATAGTCGGTGGTCCGGGTCCGGGCCAAACTATACACTCTCCAAACACATTGAGACTCTATTAGGGAGCGAGATGAATGAGTTGCCAAAGTGGCCAGAATTGCAGTACCTGAGACTTGCTGCCACTTCAGTCCGAGAAGAGGAACTGCTGACTCAGTTGAGTTGAGAAATTACATTATATACTCGCAGTGATTGATTTTTGAAATTGTATTTCCTTAGAAAGTAGCAGAGATGTGTAAATATTGCATATTGAATTATTATAATTTACTTGGAAGTATCTTTTGGGTATTTACCTTAATTTAAACGTAATTTTAAGTTCATTTAATATGTGCCGTTAGCCTTTTCGAGACAACATTTAAAGTAAATAAAAGCTAACAGCAATTGTGAGTGCTTCTATTTAAGTAGTTTAAATATTTAATAGCCCATAAATCACACAGCTAATCAAATAAGCAACTTATCTGCATTTCATTTCAGATATTCCATGGCTTGGCAGCTCAGCTCCCCCCTGGAGCAATCCTTTATGCTCATTTGATTTAATCTCTAAGCGTTTCATTTGCCTGATATCCTGATATCCTTTCCGCACCGCCGACAGCTGATTAAACTCTTTGGCTAAGCGAGGCTCTGGCAGCGTGTCGGAAATAAATCGAAAAACTTTATTAATCATAAGATGCTCGTGTGCCAGGCCGCAAGTTACTCATACGCCGTGTTGAGCATTTAAAATGCTGCTCGCTGCACGTCCCAGTGTGTGTGTGTGGCAGTGCCAGTGCGAGTGCGTGCAACATAAAATTATGGCGCACATTTATCAACGTTTTAAACGCGCTGATGACAATCTGCTTGGCTGCAATTTAAATATGCAAATGACAGACATCACGGTACGGAAACGAGACGGGGCAAAGGGGGTAGTGTTGAAAGGGGGAAAAAGTAGGGAGGGAGAGAGAGAGAGTCAGAAAGAGAGAGAGAACAGATCAGGAAGCGGACTTCACATTGTTGGGTTCAGACTCCTTTCCGCTGGCCCACAATTCCCGCTGCTGCTCCTCCTTCGGCTGTGTCTGAAGTATGCGCGTCAACGCATTTTAAACCAAGGCACTGAGGGAAAAATTTGGGAAGTTAAGTTATTCCTTAATTTATTATATAAAAATTTTAAATGATTTAAAAAATAAAATTATGTTTTTCATGTACTTGAAACTGGTTTGAAAAAAAAAATAAAACCTCTAAGAGGCTTTCTTTTTTAGAGAAAGTAATTTTATTACCTTTGTTTAGCTTGTAAAATATTGTTTAAAAATATTTAAAACTATTTTGTGGTGTTTTATGGAATTTAATAAATACTTCTTGACTACTCACTGATTTTTTATCTAAATTTTATTTAATTAAAATTATATTTATAACTAAAACTTTCCCGAAATAAATAAAAATCCTTCAAAGGCTCAAATTTGGAAATAATAAAATATTTCATTGCCTACTTTTAGTCTGTCACATAATTGTTTTTAAATTTTTTAACCTGTTGTGCAATATTTTATTATAGAATTTTCTGAAAGATTTCTATATTTTTCATTTCAATGTTTATTTAATTTCTTGTCGTAATGTTGTTCTTATTTTTATTTATCAATAATATAATTTAATTATTAAATTGATACAATTTTCAAAATAGAATTTGCACAATTATAATAATATAATTAAATTATATTTATAGATAATTATAAAACATTTTCCCCCTGTACTGGCACATATTTTAGAGCGCACTTAACTCGTTTGCTGTTGTTGGGGGGGGGGTTCTTCGGCTGCCACTCTCTGGCCTTCTTCCCTTGCCATTCCCAGTTCCTCCCTCTCCTCTCCTTGGCACTCCTTGGCGCGCCTGAGTGTATGCAATAAAAATGGCTAGCGAGCAACAATGCGACTCGAAGGCAGCGGCGAGGCTCCGGCTGTGGCTGTGCCTCTGACTCTAGCCTGGTCCTTCATCGAATGTAGATGTTGAATGCCATGTTGACCTCGTGAACTTTAATTACAAAATGTGCTCTGTCTGAGCTGGGAAGCTCAAGCTGAAAACTTTGGGCGCTATGCCGGCAAAGCCGCATAGAAAATATGTAAATCATAATAAGCGGCGTGCTCGACTGACATCCGCAGAGCAGTCGGAGCGGTACTATGTCTATATATATATATATATATTCGTATATATGGTCGGGGTTATGGCTCCGCTTTAGTTTCAGCTTCGGATTCAGCTCTGGCAAACCGCAAATTAAAAATTTCTGCACGTCTCCACATAAAAAACTTTTTTGCTCTTCATATTTTTCTTCCTTTTAGCTTTCTTTTTATATTTTTCCTCTTTCCATTCTCTCTCTTCCTCTCTCTCTTTTCCTTTTTGTTCGTTTAGTTTGTGGAGCTGGCAGCGCTGTCGCCGGTTTATTTCCTTTTATATTGCTTTGCTTTATGCACACACACACACATACTGGCAGGATACACACGCACACTCCAACTATTACATATGCAATATGTGCCTGCCTGGCACTTCAAAGTTTAGCTTACATTTATTTGCGTATGTGTGTGCTTCACTTGAATTGTTATGTGAGTGCGTGAGGGCGGGGGATCCTTTCATTGCGACCCGTTACCCCGTACCCCCTATACCCTTATCCCTTCCCTTCCTGCGTGCAACTGTCCTGACGCGTTGATTGTGTTTGCATATTATACACGCCCTTTTATGTCCTATGGCAATATGAAATTTATTGTCTCCTCCTGCAGCAGCCTCGACAGCCTCAACCTCAGCCTTCAGGACATCGAGAGACATTCAGCCCTTCAGCCGTTCAGCCTTGAAGGATTGCACGCACGCAGGAAGAGAGGGACTGAGGCAGGGTGAAAGTCAGAGAGCGACACAGAACAGGACATTGATTTTAATCCCAGTCGGAAGTTGCCTGCCAGCGCACAAAAGCAGCAGAGCGCCTGCTGCCTGCCAGAGCACATTTTTAATTAAAACAAGAAAAAAACAAGGCAAGAAACGTGGCAGGCCATGCGCTTTTCCAGCTGCCACAGAAAAAGGGCCACAAATTGTTGCTCGGAATGAGGAAAACACTAACTACAAGTAATGCTGTCGGGATTAAGATGAAAGCCAAATGAAGAAATCATAGATGGCTAAGCAGCCCTTTTGGCACATTTAATAAAAAGGGAGAGTGTTGCTTGAATGAAAATGGAAAAGGATATCTCTGTGATACATTATTATTTTCCTAGATTTTTAACTGAGCCTCCAAAGTGTCTAACCAAACCCTAAATAACCCAGCATTCTCCCTGCTGACTCTTGGAAAATGTTTTTGCAACAATAGAAGACCTGCCCAGGGAATGAATAACCGGCAATTCGCCGCGATTATCGGGAGCCACAGCCATGTGACATAATTCAGTCGTGATTCGCATAATGACCTTTTGCATTGCATTTGTTTCATAATGCGACCATTATGGCATCCGCTGAGCCAGCCCGAAAAATTGGGGAACAAGGGGGACATGGACGTGGGGATACTATATATATACCCAATCGGTGTCCGATTCGGATGCGAGCTCCACTTCACAACAAATGCATTCAGCCGCATGCACATGGCAGCTAGCTCTCGCCAGTCTCGTGTGGCATGCAACCGAATAGAATGCCCGATCGAGATATGGAGTGGGGGGAGAAAATTCGAGGGAAATGGTAGAACAAAGCGTTACCGAGAAGCGATTACCCGAAAAACTAACATAACACGCTAATTTATGTGCACAATTGTTTACATGTAACCCTCCCTCTCCCTTGCACTCCGCCCTGGGATTGTTGTTCAGCGATTCAATTGTTCAATCTTTGAATTGTTTAGGTGTGCAGTTTTCCAACTGATTGAATATACTATATAGTGGCCACAGGCTGTGTGTCTGTGCATCCCTGTAATTATGGCCGGGGCCCAGCTTTATGATAAATGCCCGGGCACACGGCGTATACGTAATTCAATCAGAGAACCATTAAATCGGGGAAAAGTTTTTTGTGTTTTTTTTTCAATATTCGCGCGGGCATTAAGCTACAATTTATTTCAATCAGCGAGCGGCGCACATTTTGCGTCCACAGCAGCCCCATAAAATTGCAGTAAATTCAACAATTGTAGAGTTCAATTACCCCGCCTCCCTCTCCCCGATATGCAGATATATACTTCTTCTTCGTTATATTTTTTTTTGGTTCGTTTCAATTTCATTTCACGGCTGGCTCTGGCTCTTTTTACAATTGACAATTTAATGGAGTCTTCCGCAGTTGCGGCTGAGACCGCCAGTTGGAGAAAAGCCATTGTCTCCGGTCTCCTGGTTGTTGGGGTTTTCCACGGGTTTTTCTTGGGTTTTCTTCGGGCTTTCCCGCAGCCAGTGTTAACCGCTTACTTAGGCCATTATGCTCGCGCTCTCGAGCACTGGCCAAGAAGGCGACATTGTATTAGCAGGCAAATTTATGGACGCGGCTTTTATGCTTTAAGGACTTTCGGCCAGACTCTGGCGGCGTTAATGGGCGCACTTGTGAATTTATGGGCATGGCCTGCGGTAAAGATAAGGATGAACTTGCCTACGACTACGACTATTTCATAGTTAGCAGCTTGAGCTTCCGCTAAGCATGTGACTTCCTGAAGTGGTGTGAGATCCTGGGTTTCAGTTGGTTACCTGGCCTCGCACGTGGCATCCCTGCCGGCGATTTTATGGCTTTCACACCTCACTTACATATTTACTATACAAATTACACTTTTTATTGCATGTGATTTGGGTTCGTTCCTGGTTCTTATACCGAGTAAGAAAGCTGGAGAGGAAGTGGGTATATTGGGTTCGGGAAGTAAGGAACTTAGCTAACGGTCCTTGTAAATCGAAGAAAACTATAGAAGTCACAGTTTAAATATTTGTATTTTTCTAGGTTCTTAAGCTGTACTTCTTACGGTTCCTTTTTAACATTAAATGAAAGGCATTCAAATAATTTTAACTCCTACAGATAATCCTCCAGTCGATCCTTAGCAAACATATCCTTTATTTCCTTAGCTGGCACGTGGCAAAGGGTTCCACGTTTTCATTGAAAATTAATGGTTTATTTATATGATGTGTTGAAGCTTCAATGCAGTGGTTATATTTTCTCCAGTCTTGGGAGTTTTGCAATTGTTTCTCTGCCGTGTTGCGTGTGCCACAAATTGGGGCTGGAATTATGTGCTTGATTTTCGAGTTTTATGGCTGTTTTCCATACTTTTTCCCCCCAAAACTGTCTTTGTTAGCGGTTAATCGTACATTTCCATAACTATGCGCAAATTGCAGGGGAACACGAACGCGAAGGTAATTTTATGATTAGTCCACATCCCCCCCGTCCCCCCGTGCTGCATGTTGCGTGCTTATGCTAATTTCCACTGCTGTTGCACTCGGTTATGCTGAGTGTTTTTATTTTCTGTCTCAAGTTGCTTAAATATGTATGACATGCAAATGGCGCCGACCTGACTTCAATTAACTTTGATCGATTTAACAAAATGGTTAGCATTTTCAGCTCAATTAATTTGTTTTGTTTAATTGCATGCGTTTCCGTTCAGTTTGTCTAATTTATATAATTAGATAAAGGTTCCATCGGCATTATGATAATGTTAAATTAAATCGTACAACATTAAAGTATTTGCGGTTTTAGTTATAAATTATTCAGGCTTAGTGCCGAATTTTCACAATGCATTTTTTAGGACTTTTGTGGAATGCTAAAGAGGATTTTTTATAAATAAATAATAAGTAAACAAAAATAGTTGAGACATATCATGCTATCGTAAAAATATAATACAATTTTTGAATAAATTTATATCTCAACTTCCCAGGAATATCATTTTCAGCTGTTAAAAGTAAATGTTACAATTATTTTTGGCCAGGTTTATTTTTCGCAACTTATGTTACAAAAAGCCCGCTTTTGGCTTCAGTTATCCGCGGGGTTTTGCATAATTTCTGCATATAATATATAATTCGCTGTAAAGTTTCACTTGTTTTGGTTTTGCCTGCCGATGGCGTTAGTTAGAGAAATTGTTATATATATTCCCGCGCATTCGCTATTTTTCCCAACCGCAATAGCCAGCGACATGCATATGCAGATTCCAAAAAACGAAATTAAAATAAATTGCAAAAAAAAAACCAAAAACAAAGAAGAAGAAGTATTTATTTATTTGCATTTTGTGCGGAAAATGTTGCCTGCTGCTTTATGTTTGTCATTAGGAAAATAGTTTGCGGGCTCTCTGTCTCTGTGAAATACGAGCAGTGCGCAGCGTGTGTCCTGAAAGCGGAAAACGAAGTACGAATATACAAACAATTATGGGCAAAATCAGGGAATGTGTCAGCCAGCGATTTATTTGCATATATTCTGTATGCATGTGTGTGGGAATACACACGCAGACATCAATGTTGGGTTACAATGTGGTTGTGGCTGCCAAAATGGCAGCATAATTTCGTGCGGCTGCTAAATTTAATGGGTTCATTAGAGGAGTGTTGCCTACTTTTCGGCGGCGCTGGCTGCTAAAAATTAATGCAAAACGTGAGTTTGTTCGGAGTCGGAGTCGGAAGTCTACGTCTACGAGAAGATTTTTCTTGCTATTTGTATATATTTTCTTGGTTCATCAGAGCTGGCAAAGTGTCGTTTTACTGGGAGATTTAGTTGTTTCAATTTCAACAAGAATGAAAACTATCTTTGGGAAAGCGAACCCATTACTAACCCAAAAATGGTCAATTTACATTTGGAAAACATTTCTCTACCAATTTTTAATTATATTTCACTGCGTTTTAAGCTCCTGACTGAAATGATTCCTTAAGGGTATAAAAAGAAAGCTTCCAAAATACAAGAAAGGATTGCGAAATAATAATTATTTTAATAATTTATTGTAAAACTATATTTAATATTTTTTAAAGATCCCTGGAAAGTATCTAAGGTATTGATATCTTAAATTTCAATGAGACACACAAATTTATAAAGAGCAATTACTTTATAAAAAAATCTAGTAAATACAAATATTATGCCAATATTTATTTAAACTTATTTTTGCATTATTCAATTTATAGGTTTCACATTAATAACACAAGTTAATAACACAAGTTAATAAAAATAGCTCTCAAAAAAACCCCTCAAATGCGGTCTAAAAATAAAATTTCGCACCAAAAAACTTCTCCCTCGCTATTTGTAATTCTTTTCCCTTTTTTAATGCTCGATCTTTGCTGTTTTTTAAACGGGTTTGCTGGCAGCACTGCCGCTCATTATTCTTGTTGCTGCTTTCTTGTTGCCCGGAAAATTGTGCTACTGTTATTATAATACTTTTATGCTGTCGTTTACCCTCGCTGATGCTCCTGATGCTGCTGCTGCTGTCGGTCCTGATGCTGCCGCTGCCGCTCCTGGTGGTGTTGACTTAGTCGAGAGCAATTAACATGCAAATAAGGCCTATTAGTTACCCAAACGTCAGCCTGTCAGCTGCTGTGTCTCCCACAACAGCCACGCCCCGTCGCACCTTTTGGGGTCTTTAAGGAGCGAAGGACTGCTGCTGCTGGCTGCTTGCTCCTTTTTGTTGCCTGGATGGACGCTCACTTTAATGACTTACTAATTTCAAGTTTGCCGCTCGCTGGTTGCCGGTCGCCGGGCGTAGGTAGTATCGTTAAAAATCTTAATTGGCAATTTAGCAGGGAACCGAGAATGCAGAGAAGATCGTAACGCTCATCGTTGGGTTTAGTGTTATGTTTAGACGGAGGGGGGAGAAAGGACGAGAAACTTTTGATTTCCAAAGGGTCAATCCTTTGTCTTTAATCTAATCACCTAGGACTAGAACGACCCGACGTTTTTATGAAGTTTCCTGCCCTTGCATTCGGCAATTAATGTTAATTGATCACTTAATTTCAAGCGTTTTCCATTAAAACTTTTTCTCGGTTCCGAGGGGGGGGGCCCAAAAGTTAAAGCCAGAAACAGAGAGACAGAGAGCCGGTTTCAGATTTGGTTTTGGGCAAAATTCCCCTCCTTGGTCGAAATGTGCGCCTGCCTTGATTTACATTCCAGGAGTCCGAGACCGAGAACGAGAACGAGTCCTGGACCCATCACACATTCGCACCGTGTGCCGCAGCCATGCAAGTTGAATTAACATGAAAAAATATTGACCCACACACACACACACTCTGGCAAACACACGGGCGCGAAAGGTCCTGCTGCAATTTATAGCTGCAGTGTCCTGGCCAGTGTGGGAAAATGTTTGAGCACACACTCGCACACAGGCATACAGAGGAGACCATTGCCCACCGGCGTGAATGTTACTGGCAGCTTCAGAGAACACCAATGCAATTGTGGGCGGCTACACTGCGAGAAAATGTGTGAAGACGGGGTTGTAAAGAGCAACAGAAGAACATAAATTCGTGGAATTGAAAGAGCAGGAAAAGAGCTCTCAGAGAAATTAATAACTAATAAAATTTCTTCAAGAAGTAAAAGTTAGATTTCTTACCTATGAAATTTTATCATCTCAATCATGTTTACTCAGTACCTTTTCAATCCCATTTTCATATTATTTTAATTAAAGAACTCCCTCAATTTTTGTTACAGTGCACATGTGTCTGGCGGGGATTTACCCTTCGCAGGACCAGCCAGCGCACACACAATGAAGGTGTGTGCTGACAACGAATGCTGTGGGTGATGATCCAGGTTGATTTATCTACTGGCGCCGAGGTTAAAAGTTTTGCGCATACTTCCATTGTTTAGGTCAGTGTCTCCCTTTGTGTGGCTGCCACAGTGTGGCAGCAAAGCAGGATCTGCTCTCAGGACACTCTACTCCATCGACAGCAGGCTGGCCGGAGGTTATGCAAATGTCAGCCCCTTGCAATTATTCAACCTTTGACCGGACCAGAGAGAGAGAGAGAGATTCTTCCCTGATTTTTGCCTTGCCAATAACGTTTATTTAATCCATGATTATTTTATTGGTTTAGCCGAGAGCTCAGAGGATAGAGGACACAGGACATCGGACAGCCAGGCAGCTCATTACGGAAGCCCCGTTGCCAGATCCTGACTAATTATGGAGCCCAGCAGCTCGTTATGTATGCGGGTTTTTTCGCCTAAAACAACTACGCCCTACGTCAGCCTACGTCCTGCGACCCACCCACGTCCTTCCACCCACGCTACTCGAGGGCTCAAGGCCATGCCCGGAGTATCGGCAATATTTTGCTGACGTCTCTCCGAAATCCATCATTTTCCCCAGCCGTCTGCGACACGTGGTCTCCGCAGCTGGCTAATAAATCTTAATCAGTCCGGTTTTCGGTCTCCAGGCTCCAGGCTCCAGAGCTCCGAGCTCTGAGCTCCGGGTGGCTGCGGTCTCCGCCTAATTTGCGGTTCTCCTCCTCGCCATTGGAGGCAATGGCTTATCAACTTATCAACCCACGGCCCCCATTGATTGGCCCGCCGTCGAGCATAATCGCAAAAGCTTTTCAATGCTGATAAGTTTATTTATTTCCAGGCCTAGAGCTTAAACTACTGTCCTCTCTCCGGAGAGTGGGGACGCGCCTCTGTTGTTCTTCGTTCCTCGCATCTAGAACAGGTCTCCAAGGTCGTGCAGCAGCTGGTTAAACCAGTTCCCGGTCTCAGTGGTCGTGCGGACGGCGACGGTGGTGTAGTTCCAGCTGGGAGTCGTAGTGTTCAACGGGGGAGCCCTAGTGGTGCCGTTCGTGGGCCCCCAGGGGTTGTAGGTCGAGTTTCCAGTCCAAGGTCCTGCGGTGGTGTTGGTAGGCCCCCATGGAATGGTAGTGTTTGATCCCCAAGTTCCATCAGTGGTGTTGGTGGGATACCAGGTGGTATTGCAGGGCGGGAACGGAGTGGTGGTGCCAACGGTGGTGAAGTTGGGAGTAGTGTAGGTATGGTTGAACGGACCCCATGGGAAAGTAGAGTTTCCTTCCCAAGGTGCTGCCGTGGAGTTGGTAGTCCACCAAGGTCCTTGAGTAGAGTTCGTGGTCCACCAAGGTCCTTGAGTAGAGTTCGTGGTCCACCAAGGATCGGCAGTGGAGTTGGTAGTCCACCAAGGTCCTTGAGTAGAGTTCGTGGTCCACCAAGGATCGGCAGTGGAGTTGGTAGTCCACCAAGGTCCTTGAGTAGAGTTTCCTTCCCAAGGTGCTGCCGTGGAGTTGGTAGTCCACCAAGGTCCTTGAGTAGAGTTCGTGGGATACCAAGGAAAGGTAGTGTTTCCTTCCCATGGAGCTGCAGTTGAGTTGGTAGTCCACCAAGGTCCTTGAGTAGAGTTCGTGGGATACCAAGGAAAGGTAGTGTTTCCTTCCCAAGGAGCTGCAGTTGAGTTGGTGGTCCACCAAGGTCCTTGAGTAGAGTTCGTGGGATACCAAGGAAAGGTAGTGTTTCCTTCCCAAGGAGCTGCAGTTGAGTTCGTGGGATACCAGGTGGTGTTCATGGGCGGGAAAGGACTGGTGGGAGTGGTGAAGTTGGGAGTGGTGTTCGTGTTGGGCCAGTGGGTGGAGTTCCATCCAGGCTCGCCGGTGGTGGTGTTCTGGGGAGGCAGCACGGTGCTGTTCTGGGGCGGCTGTTGGACCAGCAGGCAGTTGGCCAGCTCATCGGTAGCCTCTTCCAGCTTGACCACAGCCTTGGCCACCTCACGGATAACGCAGGCCTTGCGGCGACGGTAGTCCTGGCGGGCCACACGCACATTGTCCTGGCTGAACAGGTTGAGGACCTAAAGGGAAAAGCAGGCTCAGCTGTAGATCCTGGTGAAAGTAGTCACTTTAAGGTCTTACCGCATCGGCGTAGCAGGAGAGGGTGTCGTCCTGGGTTTCCATGACGGCACATCCAATCATCTCGGCCTCAAAGAGCTCCTTTTGATCATAGTAGTGTCCTTCGATGGCTCGTTCATCCACATGGTTACAGCGGCGAATCTTATAGCCAGCTGTCAGAAAGATCACAAGGCTGTCCACCGAGTAGAGAGCAGCGCAATCCTTCACATTGGAGAGCTCGTCAGCCTGCGGCTCCTGCAGGCGTCCAGTGACGGCATCGAAGAACTTGGCGGGTTCCAATTCCTCGAACGCCTAAGGAATAAGGAATTAGGGATTGTGGTTTGCATAAAGTCCTCTAGCTTCTCCTTAAGCGACTTCTGGTCTCACCTGGGCGCTGACGAGCAGCGAGCACACCGCTAATATTTTGCACAGAACCTTCATCTGAACGGTTCGAGTCGCTTCTGAGCTGGAACCTCTGGCAGGTGACCATTTTAAGGCGGCGCGCATTTGATTTATAATATATTATTTTCACACTGGCTCCCTTAATTGCATTTATCTATAATTGTTCAGGCGTGGCAGGTGATAAGTCTTAAGCAGTCTAATTGATGATAAGGCGCCAAGTGGCCGCAGTGCCGTCACCATGATAACAACCATCGAATGCGAATGTCTATGAAGACCAAACTGGGTGTGAAGTGGCAGGAAGTCCGGGCCAAACAGGTGACACATCGTGGGAAACTCCACTGATTTATGTTAAGTGCTTGTAGGGCCAGGCCATTAAGCCTTTAAAAACAAGGGAAATTTTGGTTCAAATTTCCCGGAAAAAGTAAATCAATTTAATAACTTGAGATTAAATAAATTGATAGCTTTAAAGTGTGTTGCTACTCTAAAGATTTCAGTGCTATTCCTTATCTAGATCTGTGGACTTCCCAGAAATCTACAAAAAACATTAATGATTTCCTGCTCTGCTTTTTGTTGAATGAAAACCTTTATTTGTTTAATTTTGCATAGTTAAAGCTTAGTTGGTCAGAGGCATATCCTCCAGCTCCTGCTGGTGCTTCTGTGGGACCTGCTCCTTGGGGATCTGGGCAGGCTGGAAGGGCTGCGGCTGCTGCTGCTGCTGCTCCGGCTGAACCATCTCCCTTTGGGTGGGAACCTTGGCCAGACAGGTGTCGAAGTCATTGGCAATCTGAATGGACTGAACCTTGGCCTCGCTAACGGCAGCACCGATGCAGTTGGTCCTGGTGGCGGCCACCTGGGTCTCGTTGGAGTTGAACTGGGTCTGGGTGGTGTAGGCCTGCGAGTTGGACTTGTCCAGCAGCTGCAGGTTCTGGTCGAACTACAGGGGGCACAAGTGAAAATTAAGTTAACAACTCAACAATTACATTAAAAGTGTACACTCACCGTGGACACGGTGCAGTTGAGGAACCTGGCGGAGTCGGTCTCGTTGCGGCACAGCTGCAGATTCTGCTCGAGGGTCAGGAGTTGGACGCGGATCTGGTTGACGGTGGTGTTGCTGCTCTGGGCGTAGGCCACCTTGGTACGGTTGGCTGCCTCCTCGCAGGCATTGGTGGAGTTGGCCAGAGTGTCGCCGTTCTTTTGCGAGGCATTCAGGTAGTTGTTGGCACAGGTCTGAGCGGCAGGGTTGAGAGCCCGGGGCTCCACCTCACCACCCATGACCATGCGGAAGAGGGCATTCTCCAGACCCGAACTCTGCCCAAAATGGGGGACAGCAGTGGCCTGGCAGGAAAAGGTTTTTTAAAGAGGATTTTAGGGAATTTTCTTAGTTAAATATTTATTAACAATTCTAAGTCAAATCAACTAGCTTGTTGCTATTTTTAGTCAACTTTTCTTATCTGCCATTGTACTTTGTGGTCTTCACTATCATTTTCGATATATATTAGTTCCTGACTGGTCAACTATATTGCTTATATATCTATACTATAACCCAAGATAGCATTAGACACGCGCCCAAGAAATTGAGTTACTTCGAGTACACGTCTACACCTTCTTACTCAGTGATCAGGTGATAGTTGTTTACACTATATAAAATCTAGAAAGTTAAAATCTAATAACAACTCACACTGAACAGGGTCACGGCCAACAGGATAACTTGTGTGTAGAGCTTCATTTTCAATTCGGAACTGATCTTACTTCAATTACTGCCATTTGCGAGTCTGCAGACTCTTTTATACCTGCTCTTAGTCAGTAGATCTACTTTTGTGGCTAAAATTAGTCAGGTAACCTCAGCTAATTGGCAATGCACTGAGATAAGATAGGAAACCGAACAAGAAGACATGACAAATGTTCATCTAATTGGCTTTCTGCAGGGCTAAAACTCATCTCCCAGAACGGGAACTGAGAGATAAGCAGTTGCCATGGTGAACCATCCCACTCCAATCAGAGGGTTCCATGTCGCTGGAATAATGATAAAGCCTCTAGTGCCTCTGGGGTCTGGCAGTCTGCTGGCTTTATCTGGAATATATATAATAATACATACTGTGATATAACCCCCCCGAAATGTTGCGGCCTTGCTGAATCACGCAATCTCAAGCTCGGAGAATTAACGCGATCACTTTGGAGAGCCACTCGAGGCGTTGATTCCAATCCAGCGATTACATGGCTATAAATCAAAGAGCTGGCCACCCCGGATTTTGGCGTATTCCAAGAACTCCTGACCGGTTCCCAGAACCACTAACTGATTGCCCGTAAGCCTGATAACTCATTTCGCTGTGGCTAAGGTCACTGAAAGTAAAAAACCGAATTTCCATGAATTCAGTTATCAAACCTGGGCCGCATTTGTGTATCGATCTAACAGCGCTATCGACAATTGGAAATAGCTTACTGCCAGGTAAACAAAAAACAAAAGTTTGCTGCTGCCTCTTAATGAATAAATAGACTGTCATCTAATTAGCCTTTCACGCTCTGGAGTCGTGCCTACTAGTAGCTACATTTTTCACCTCAATTGGGAGTCCTTGTGCTCGGGAGTCTGGGGTGAAGCCTAAAGGCTTCTTTTGGCACTTGTGTATTTATCAAAAGCACACACACTCAACTGAACTGAAGGAGACAAAAGCCGGGGGAAGCCCCGTCTCAGGACTCCACGTGTGCCAGCTCACATACATCTTGCGATAGACCAAACAAGATTTATAAGCTGAGACATTGTCCCAGGCACCTTCCTTGGAAAAGTCGTCGCAACTCGAACGATTTATCAAAAGCATAAACTGCAGGCGGAACGGGAAAGGTGCCTCAAACAACAACTTTTCGAGGTGATGCACGGGAAAAATACAAGATAACATTTTAAGAAATATATAATAAAACATTTGAATATCACAAAAATTATTTCAAGATCTTAAATATAAAAGAGAACTTGTCAAATCAAAATTGAAATATCATTGAAAACATTTTTATGTTCGTTAGTTTGATATTTATTACGTTTATATTGCTTAAAAATATGTTAAGTGTTTTGGAAAATTATGAGCTTTATTTTATATTTATAGTTAAGAAATCTTAGTATGATTTATTTATTTATTTTGTACAAATTTTTAGGCTTCTCTCTTTTTATTTGACTTTCAGGCAAACCCATTTCTTTAAAGCTTCTATTAGATAATTATTTCTTTGTGATAACAAGTCATGAATGAATATACTTTTCCTAGAATTTCTACACAATCAATTAGCTCAGCTAATTCACAAATATTTATTTGCAAATGGAAAATCAATCATTTGGAAAGTAAGCTATAATAACAGTGACATAAGTTTAGATAAACTTGGGACTTTTTGCAAAATAAAGAATGAGAAATATTTCATAATTTCAACTTTATCTCAAAGAGTTCCTTTTATTTAATACTCTAATTTCTCTCAGTGCCTGCCAGGCGCATCTGGTCGCCCCGGAACTTCCCAGGAGCCAGATTTAACGGGGCGACAAGTGCTAATTTGAATGTGGGCAGCCGTTTTATTTGTCCTGACAGTCCCACCGAGCGGCGGTGGTAAGCCACAAGTCACGGCTCCTGTTCGCTCCCAAAATCAGATTGGGTTGTCGCTGCCGGTGTCATATCATTTTGGCTGATGGTCTCTCAGTCTTCCAGTCCCTCAGTCCCATTGCCAATCCCCTCGTACTCGTACTGTGGGAGTGACTCTTGTTCCTCGCCTGATTCCTGGAGTGGTAAGTCATGTAATGCGCTTGAAGTGGCTTTACACTGCGGCTTCTGTTCCAGCCGCTTCTGTTTCAGTTTCGGCCTCCGCCTCGGATCTGTTGAGATCTCGAGTGGCTGTTAAGCACTTTCATTACAGAGGCCCGAAAAGCGCAATGATTTATGCGAGTTATGAGGGGAGACAGCTCAGCTCAGCTCGGCTCGAGTGTCGCTTTAAATACGAGCACGGGGCGCTGACTGCTGTCATTAAAAATGGAATGGAATGGCCAGGACAGGACGAACGGGATGTGTATCGTTGGTATGGATATTGTTGCGCATTGTTTGCCGCCAACGCTGTTGGTAATGCCTTTGCCGCTGTCACCTCCTTTGTTTGCTGCAACTCGACTGGCAAATAAATGC
The DNA here is from genome assembly GCA_008042585.1 of Drosophila punjabiensis. Classification (NCBI taxonomy): domain Eukaryota; kingdom Metazoa; phylum Arthropoda; class Insecta; order Diptera; family Drosophilidae; genus Drosophila; species Drosophila punjabiensis. The sequence continues at coordinate 38,293 of VNJR01010744.1, forward strand.
GCGGTCTAGACAGTCACGCACAATGGCAGTTTTTTAATTTTAAGAGTGCAACCGGAAAAGAGCAAGGCACAGGACAGCGGGGCAGGAGGCGGAGCAGGGAGCGGGGGATGAATCCTTAAAGAGGACTCTTGTTTCACAGATGAGTTTATGAAGAACAAAAATGCTGCATTTATTATCGAAGAAGTTAAGGGGAATTAAAGGCCATCAGAAGTTGTAAAATAATCAGAAGTGGCTTGAAAGAGATTTTAAAAGAATCTTAATTAATGTTTATTATGGGAATATGTAAAAAGATAAAGTATTTATAAAAGAAGATGCCCTGAATTTGTATTTTAGGTAAACTATATAATCCATCAGTTCAAAAATTAGTGAAGAAGTATGTATGTCACTTTATGTTTGTAATACTTCAAATACCCGCAAACTAACTCATTCTTTCTCTTAAAAAATATTAATAACTCTGTTGAGTCAGCTCGTAGTCCCGATAAAAATAGTGATAAATCAAACCAATGGCTGTGCTTACCCCGCTTTATCGCTCGCAGCTCAAAAAATAAACGCTCGCTTTCAGTCTCCGAGACTTAGTGCTAGAGATAGTAGCTGCAGGTGAGTCAGGTATTTATAAGTTTTTAAGAGCGCTTGAAAACTGCATAAACATTCACTTAATACACTGAGATCAATTAAGTGTGTGCACTCCATTTAAATATGGGGTTTTTTCCCCGCAGGTGCTGAAGAGCTCACTCGCTCGCTCGCCTCTCCCTCTTGCTCTAGAAGCAAAATGCGTAATAAGTTTTTTATGCAAATTTCCCAGGGAAAACTTTTCCCACGTCAACACTTTATTTCATTGTAAATTATTTGCATTAATTTATTTTTAGTTTGCATTTCCCTGGCCAGCAAAATGATATTATATATAAATTTTATATATTTTTTTTTAAGCGCCATTTCGGAGAACATTAAAAATGTGTAACATGTAGCTCCTGAGTTCTTGTTGTTTGCCGAACACACGGCAACGTTTTTTGCTGTTGCTTTTGCTGTTCTGGTTTTTGTTGTGTTCTCTAAATGTTAATTCAATGCAACATTTTCGTGTTGCTCGGCATTTGCTGCCATGTTTTAAAATGAATACAAAAAGCCAAAAGGAGAGTGAGTTGAAGGCACACCCGCTGCGCCATATGTGTGCTCAGCTGGAGGGCCTTGATTTCTGTGACAATATTTGTGCGGTCTAATGGCAAAATGGCATTTGAATTTTAGTCCAATGCTTATTGAGATTTAATCTGATTGTAAATGTGATTTACATTTTTCCAAGGGGGGACGACAGCGGAATTTGCATTTCAAAGCGAGCGAAAATCGGAAAGGCGCTGGCTGCTCGCCGGGCGTGTTGGACGGAAGTTTTTATGCGAGGACTCATGAAATTTATTAACGCTTTCATTGCACGCCAGGGAATTGCCGGGGAAATGGTAGAATGGAAGGCCAGGACGAGGAGGCTGCTCTGCTCTGTAACATTTCCTTTGTGTGTCGTAGATTTACTGGTTCGCCCCGGGTTTTTCCAGTTGATTTTACAGCGCCGTGGATATTACGTTTTAGTGCTGCGCTTTGCTCTGCTCTGCTCTGCTTTTGTTACCGCTTAGAAGTGCCTCAAAGTTGGCCCGAATGCGAGCTTTAATCAAGTTAAATGGCGCGCAAGGGCAGGTGCTGGGTCCGGATGCGGGTGCGGCATTTAGTGGAGGCTTTAGAGCTGCCGCAACTGGCAACCCGGTGGCCTGGGTCGGCTAACAGCAATTAAAGTGCATTAACCACATGATGCGTTTTGCACTTAAATCCACTCCACACAGACACACTCCCACTTCCATGCCACTCGTGGGTCACTGCATCTGTTGCCGTTGCATTTTCCGCTTGCAACAGTTGCACTTTCAGAGCTTGAACCTGAACAGGCACACGCACACGCATCCACATCCGCTTCCGTTTCCGGCGGCAGTGAAGCCACGAAAAGGAAGCGACTGTTGCCGCTTCGGACACTGGGGAAAAAGTCAATCAAGTCAAGGATATTTTTATGCTTTTAAAATTGATAAATAAAATATAATTAAACTCTATTTGTAAGCCTTTTAGTTTAGCTCTCAGTTCTGATATTCTCCCAGTGTAATTCCTAAAAAGCACAATGTGGAGTGAGAGTCCGGAAACGGCACCTGACCAGGCAGGAACATGTGCATCCTAATAAAAACTAATTAGGGCTCTCCATCCACATGTACAGCCGCATTCCGCATCCCGCACCCCGCACCCCGCACCCCGCACTCCGCATCCGTGGTCAGCAAACTGTTGCTGCTGACTGTCGCCTGACATCAAAAGTTCTATTTTAGTTTATGTTGCGAGTGGTGCGTGGTTCTCCCCCCTCTCCACAGGCATACATTCCGGGCCCCGGGGCACTTTTGAGTCTGATTGTGACAGGCCATGGACGGGCTGCTGCTGATGCCCCACCCAAAGCCCCAAAAACCCAATCCAGATATTCCCCTCTCCCTTGATCTCCAACAGCAACCACTGGAGGTTAAATGTTCCCTTGGCTGACACGAGGAATTTAATTTCGTTCCGGCAAAGACAAATACAAAGGCAGACGTCAAGTTATTAGCAATATAAACACACATGTGCCGACAGTTTACTTTCCATTTTCCATTTCCATCTCCCGGGAGTCGAGTCCCTTCTTCTTCTTCTACCAAATGTTGTGCGTAGGTGTAAGTGTGTGTGGAGCTCATTTAAAACTCCCGAAAAGAGCAAGCCAAATCAAACAGCAAACAGTTAACAGCGAAAAAAAGTATATATTAAATCGCAGGTACTGCCAAAAATTCTCAGGAAATCAGTATGTGCCAAGGGAAAGCAATTAGTACAAAAAAAAACTGTTCTTAATTTGAAAGATCTTAAACAGTTAGTAAAATCTCAACCACTTATGTTTAGATAATTAATAAGAAACTAGCTTATAAAGTATTTATTTTTGTGGCTTATCATCACTCTAAAATTCTTGGGAAATCTCTTTGACGTCGCTAGAATTTCTCACGAATTTCATAGAGAGAACTAATGATTAGATTATCTATATCTCCAATACCAATAATAATCGAACCGCTGACCAATCAGAGGGCATTGGTATTACCTTCCAGTCCGAGGGGAAATTTTTACGCCTCCTTTCGTTCAGAGGCTCCCTGCCCCAAGTGCATTTTCTCCCCGTTCCGTATGGTTTCCTTGGGCTTAAGCGGATATAAACTGTTCCATAAGCTGCCGTTGGACTTTTAATTTAAAACTTTTCCCCCATATACACCCACACAGAGTGGGAGAAAGTGGGAGAGAGATCTACCAAAAGCCCCCGAGGACGTAATGCAATCAGCAAACAAAAGACAAAAGGCGGCGCTTTCGATTTTTGCCCCTTTTACATCGGATTTCTGGGCGGGATTTCATTTGGTCAGCGGTGGGGAGGGGAGGGGGAAGGCTACTTAAGCCAGGATTAAGTGGTAAGTTGCAGTATTTTGCACCTTGAGAGGTGGGGGTTGGGGGGAAAAGCTCTGGGAAATGGAGCGAAAGGATAGTTTTCATTTATTATGATATGTAGCTGAGGAGAATTTCATTAAAAGGATATTTTATTAAGTGAAGGAATTTAATTAGTGGAAAAGGAAAGGTAATAAAATAAGGTAAAGAAGTTCTACAAGGGAAAGTTATTTAGTTATATTATGCTTTTGGTTTATAATCAAAATTACAACTTCGAAATAATATTTATTTATTTATTGCAAAACACCACAACAAATTATTTTCAATTAAGTAAAATCCATACTTAAATTCACTTCACATTCTGCCACTGAAGCCACACATCACTCCAACTTTTTTTATCTGGCAAATAATAGTAGTTCGACGAGCTGCCACGGAGAAGAAAAAGTTTGCCAGCTGGAATATTTAAGAGCCAGTGAATTTTCACATTATGCCAATCAAGGCGAACGTTGCCGTTGCCGGAGAGCCGAACGTCGGGGCAATTATTAATTGTGAAATATCAATCAGCAGAATATGATAAATGAGCTTTAACTTTCCGTTTTAGCCTCCGAGAAAGGAACCTCTCAACGGCTGCCACATATATATATTTGCGGCAATATTGCGGCGAGAATGGGTGAGGGAATTTCTGCGAAATTGTGGCAACAATGAAACTCCTTTCAGCCACTTGGCAGATGGATTGCCGGATGACTGCTTCACTTTCAGGCTTAAAGTGGCATTCACAGTTTTGACTCAGAAATGACATAGACAGCTGATGGAGCCGCACCTTTGTTTGCTGCCACAAAAGTTAATTAACCATAAGTGGGCGATGGCTCGAATAGTTTCTCTCTCTTTGGCCATAAATGCAAGATACACGAGGATTCTAGGCTGCATTGGCTAATTGCATTGTTTCCAGCCAACAAAGCGGCCAGTTGGCCAACAAGCTAAGCCAGTTGTGCCTTTGTCTCGCTCGCTAGATGGCCGTAATGAAATGGCTTAAGCGGATATAAGCCGGTCCGTAAGCTTTGGGCCAAGAGGCACTCGTTGGACGCAGAAGACAAAAGATGCTGCTGGCCAGATTAAGTCGTAAATTGCCGCGCTTTCGGACGGCCGAAAAGGTGTCATTGTCATACAGATACATATATTCCTCTCCGATCCCCATGGCCCACAGTTAATCTACAGCCTTGGGCATAATTAACAAGATATGGCCGGAGACAAAGCCTTCTCTTTTTTTGTCAGTGTGCCTGACACACACACATCAGCGTGTTGCACTCTTCTGTGACAGGTTTTTAAATTAAATCGCAGTATTATGGCGGATAATTGGCCGCTTGGCAGCTCGTTTCGTCACAAAAAATAATTAAGGACACGTCGAATGCAGGGAGGGAAGCCATCGCTCTCTGAGAGCCGCCTGAATTTCTGCAGAAACAATCAATGCAAGGCAACATTTATGACTGGCCAAAAGGAGGAGTAGTAGGTCCTTTGTTGCCACATCTGAAGGTGACTGCTGCAGCCGTGGGTATGGGAGTGAAGCACTTGAGGGCCCTTTAATTTGCGGCTCAAAGAGCTTAAAAGTCCATTACTATCTGGCGAGTGCGGAGCACGAAACTTTGTCCAGTAATTTCCCAAATGAAAACCCGATTTCGGCCGCGGTAAAAGAGTTTCTTTCCCCCCCTCTCTTTGCGATTTATTGGACTTTAATCTTTTGCGTACTGATTCGGCAACTTATTACTTAAGTTCCCGCTAAATATTTCAATAAACTTTGGCCAAAGTTCGCCGAGTGAGATTCCAGCGGGAAATCGATGGTGAGATCCCAACTGGTGGCGGATCTAATCTAATCTGGCAGCGACTAGGGACTCGACTTACAATAAAAATCAATTTCCATATTCAATTTGCTTAAGTGGCGCCGCTCCCGGAAAATGGTTGAAAAATGAAAATGAGCCTCGCTTTCAACGAGGCTGTAAAACTATTGACTATCCCGAGTTGAGTCAGCGCTTTAGTTCGGCCAATGAGGATGCCAATGCCGATCCTGATGCTGCTGATGATGATGCTGATGATGGGTCCTTTGATTTCCGCTTTTGTGGCTCCAGAATAACTCCACACGGGGCCAGAGAGAAAGGAGTCCAAGTCCGAGTCCGAGTTCTGAGTCCTGAGACCCGACATTGTGTGACACATTTCCATTTTGGGGAATTTCTTCATTTCTGCTTTGTTGCCTCGGCTTTTATTTACTGCGAACAACGGACAGGGAACAATGCACTGCAATGGCTGCTGGGAAATGCGAAAATGGGATGGAAAACAACGCTGGAAACAGTGGAAATTGTGAGCTATGTTTTCGGGAATAATGCTCTGGCAAGGTAGCTGTGAAAAATGCCAGCACGTTAAATTCAATTTAACGTGAAATGCACTGAAACGAAATGAAATTTTCGCTGTCGCAGTGTCTAACAAGGAGTCGGGGGGGGAAAAAGGAAAAACAAGCAGCGGCAAGCAGGAAAACAAAGGCCGAGGGGAAAATTGAAAATAAGCGAGGACAATTGCCGTCCGATAAGAAAAGCGGGCTGGCTTGGCTGGCTTGGTCATTGGTGATGGCGGAAAACCGAAGATTACCAAACATAATACAAAAAACTATACAGGAGACAGGAGGCAGGAGACAGGAGTGTATCCAGGCGAAAGCAGAAAGCAAATACTTCAATCGAGGCAAGATGAAACGAAACGAATCGAATCGAAACGGAGGCAAACGAAAGCGAATCGAATATTTATTGCCTTTATTAGCGAGTCGATTGAAAAATTTACTGCGCTCAAATTCTATCTGGAACGCTTCGCTTCACTCACTGCCAGCTGTTGGCTTTGGGTTTTCCTGGGTTTCTTTATTTTTTTCCCGGAGGTTTTTCCACCGAAGCCGAAGCCTTAACGTGGGCATTGTGCTCGCTGGCACAGCGCGAGCAATTCATCTCTCGGCGTGGAAAAACTTTTCCATTTTCAGCTCGGCGCTGGGCTCTGGCAACCTGCTGATGCTGGAGCCTGGCGCTTCATCCGAAAGGTGGCAGCATTTTTGGAAATTTTCACTGGCTGCTGCTGCTGCAGCTTGTTTTTCACTTTCACATCCACTTCCATTTTGGTCTGAGATGTTTTCCCTTGTTAAGCAGTCTTGGGCGTTGTCTATATCCTTTAGGTCCTGCCCATTTGTTTTCAATTTTCCAGCAGCAGCAGCAGCAGCAGCATCGAAGACGCTGTGTTCCATCAACACTCGTCAAGCGTATGAGTAATTTTCCCTTTACTATTTTCCGGCACTTGGGGAAGCTTTTAAGAGGTACGTAAATAATTGGGAATTTGAGTAGGAGGATTTACTATATAGTTTTGGGAATATATCTTTGGGGTGTTTCAATTAGTAGCTAAGTTAAGGAAGGCTCTTAGATGTTACATTATTTAAAATGCTATAATTACACAGCATTGAAAGGGTCAAGTTTACTCTCAAGAAGAATTTAGGGTATCATCCAAAATAATGATTATTTCTAGCATAAAATTTGCTTGAAACCAAAAAGAAAGCTAACTTTGGGAAGCCGATTTGTATATCCAAGCAATTTGATCATAAAAATGATCATAACTAAGCAAAAAATGCATTTATTTACAATCGGAAATTTTTTTGTGCTAGTTTTTATTAGGTTAACAAATCTGAATACTGAATTTCAAATTTAAAAAATATATTTACTTTATTGGGTACTTTGTAATCACTTGACTGACATTATAACACCCTAAAAAGGTATAATTATGGCTAATTTTTTCATTAATATTTAAGTTTATTAAAATTAACCTAGTTAGTAAAAATGGGCAGTGGAAAAAAGCATCCCCTTAAGGCCAGACAATGCACACTCTGCCGAGTCCTGTTGGCCCAAAGGCTGCCTGCAGGCTGTCCCTCCCCCCTGTGGCGGAGTGAAGTTCTCGCATTACTGTGCCATAAAGGACACTCGCTGGCTGCTCCAGCTCTCCTCCCCTGTACCTCCTTCCTTTCCCATCTGCATCTGTCAGCGTATTTCCGGCGCGTATGTGTATGTATGTGCGCCAGTCTTTGTCTATGGCAGTTTACCTAATTACATTCCGGAAATAAAACGTTGACTGATTGTGCCAATAAATGAAAATAATGACGCACCATTGACTGCAAACTGGAGCCGGCAAGCGGCAAGCGGCAAACGGCCAAAACTCTGGGCAAACTTTTTCCCCGAGTTTGCTTAGAGAGACAGAGGACAGGACAAGCAGCAACAAAAAGCAGCACACGAGCTGGAAAACTTCTTGTCTGTCTGGTCTCCTTCCTCTCGGGCTTTTCTTCTGCCCTTCAGAGTCTCCTTTCACTTTCCTTTTTTTTTCTCTGTGTGTGTGCTGTGTGTGCCGGGTCCTGACGAGTTTATTTGCTTGAGCAGCGCTAACTGATTGTCTGTGATTTTCTTGTTTTTAGATTATGAAAGCTGCAGCAATCTGCGGCTGCGGGTACATAAAACGAAGGCGAAAGTAAGGGTTTGAATCTGGATCTGGGTTTGGGGCTGGAGCAAGTGTAACTTTTTATATGTCCCGGCAAAACAGGAATTGCTGGCAATTTATACAGATTCCGGGTTAGCGAAAGGGAAAAGGAAACTGAAACTGAAACTGTGAAAGTGAGATTGAGTGGGTCAGTGTGGCAGATATCGCAGGACCTTTGCCGGGCAAAGGGAATTAACATACATGGCTCGATGGCTCTCGATGTTTGATGGTCAGGTTTTCATTGCCTGATATATGGTTATTATTCCAGTGAATATTTTGAGGAAGAGAATAGAAACAATACAAACAATCTGGACAGTAAAAGTCATGCAAGTTAAACTTTACTAACCATCAATTGTTATTTAAAATGTTTAAGCAACCAAGTTTTAAGTTTATCTTAATTTTAAGGTACTGTTCGATTAATTTCTCTTTTAAAACCCAACATATTGCCACTCGTTTTCCCTTATAAAAACCACTTAAAACTGTAACCATTTCCCCCTATAAATTCCCCTTCCTCTCCTCTTACCAACCGATGAAGTCATGCAGAATTCGGAACCGAGCAGATAAGACAACCGACGCGAAAATGCTTTCAGTGCTGGACAAGGTCTAAACCGTGTTAGCCGTCTTTTGGCTTGGATTTGCTCTGGATTTTGGGCCAGGACCCAAAAGTATGCAGAGCAAAAGCGGTGCGTGAGCTGGCCAAAAGCGGAAAGTTGGCCCCAGCTGAGGGCCGCCAGCCCGAAACTCGAAACTCGAGACTCGAAACTCGGTTGCAACTAATTTCAGCACAATAACCCAAATTGAAGCGGTTTGCTGGCGCTTTGTTTGTCCACGAAGCCCAGCCAGGCGCGACGAGACGCGTGACGAAGGCAAAGGCAAAGGCGAAGGCAAAGGCGACGGCGAAGTGTCTTCGTCACTCGGCAAATGGCTGCACAAAGAGAGTGTCAAAGAGAAATGTCAGAGAGCCGAACTATGCGCAGGAAAGTCAAGAAAGAGAGAGAGTGGAAGAGAGCACGGCAGAGAGAGAGAGAGTTGGCCGGAAATAAATGTTTGCTATAAAAGTTCTAACAGCTGTTTGGGGGAATTAATGATATTTGAGACAGTTTTAATAGATTTAGATGTTTAATTTACAATTAAATACAAGTGTAAGGTAAAATAATAAATACATATTACTTTGGTACTTAAAAGGTACCTTTTTTAGTACCTAAAAGGCCCTTCAATATTTTAAAAACTCCTCAAAAACTAAGCAAGTGAAAGAGAGCCTTCATAGAATTAATTTGTATTGATATAAAATGTAGCTTCATACTTTTAATGGGATTGTAAATATCTTTTTTCTTTAAAATTTGTTTATAATTTATTTTTTATCTCTTTATACCCTTACAGGGTATTATAATTTCAGTCAGGAGCTTAAAAAGGAGCGAAGAAGTCATTTCCGACCCTATAAATCATATATATTCTTGATCAGCATCAACAGCCGAGTCGAACTAGCCATGTTTGGACGAAACAAAATTTAAAAAAAAAATCACAATAAATTTAACATTTTAAATTTGAAATTTAGATATATTAGATTTATTTTTCTGATAAAAACTAGCATAGAAAAGCATTCCGAATTGAAATAAATGCATTTTTGGCTGAGTTATGATATATTTTCATGATCCAAAGACAAACTTTAGCTTCCTAAGTTCTCTTTTTTCTTGTTTGTTTGCTTATTTAATATATATTATTATTTAATATATATACATATATGTTTTTTTTATAAACAAAAATTGTAAATCTTAATCAGGAAGAAAAGTAAACTACTCACTAACTGAGGTCAGAGTCTTATTATCTTAATAAAAAACATAAAAAATCATAAAAAATTTAATTATTTATTAAATATGCTAAACATATTCCCTTTCATTTTCAAGATCAAGTTAGTTTTTATAACAATACAAATTAGTTATTTATCATTAAATTCCCTCATTAGATTTCAATGACAGCTAGTAATTTGTTTCACTAAACTTTAATTGCATTTATAACTCAAACATTTTGTTTAAAAGTTTTTCCCATATCTCCTTTCCTCTAAAAGGACCCCCCTTTGATTCGATTCGCCGAAGAACAACAAACAAGCTGTTTGAAGTCCTGCTCTTCCCTCCCCAAGGACCAATTAAGCAAACATTTCACACGAAGCGGAGATGCTATAAAATCTCTCACGAAGAGAGAGGAAAGAGCTCTTACTCTTTGAGTTTCCCCTAAGCGGAAAATGAGAGAGGAAAACGAAGCGAAGCCTGTGCAGACTTTGCCACGGCTGCTGCTGGTGTTGCTGCTGCCTTTTCCTTGGATCCTCGTGTCAGTCGCGTGCGAAAGCGTAAAGTAAACAGACAGGCGGCTGAGGCGCCAGCTGGAAAAGCGGAAAAAGCAGGAAAAGCAGCAGCAGCCACCAGAGTGTGCCAGCGCAGGCAAAACAACAACGTTCACGACGAGGCGGCAGCTGCTCAGTTCAGTCAGTTAAGCGTTGGCCGCAGCGGTAACGGGTTCCGTTCGGTCCAGTTTTGTACACGGTCAACGCGGCGAATGCGCGATATATGAAGTATACGCAACGTGGTTCTGGTCTAGAACGATGACATATGGCAGCCATGTGCTTCTTCATGCAAAATTGTGACAGTTAACTGTGTCTAAATGGATTACCGAGTGAAGCAAAAAAGTTACAACGAAATAACAATTAAAAATCGCCCAACTAAAAACAGAAATAGTTAATTGGAAATGTCGCTTAAAGTGTGCATAAATCAACACAGAAATTGCATTTAATTAAGAAAAACAAAGCTAAAAATATACATAAAAAACAAAAAACAATTAGAAACGAAACAAAAGGCAACAAAACGTTTTAATTACGGCAATGTCACCGACAAATTGAATTGCCATTGTGCAGTGACAAATGAAATGAAATTAAAGCGTCTGATAAATTGATTTACAAATGCAAAACAATTGGCAGCCGCCGAATAAAAAGGGTAAAAACGAGCCAAACATCAACGTCAACAGCTACAGTTACAGCTACAAATATTGGGAGAACAGCAGCAACAACATGCCGGCATCAAGTGGATTATATCGCATCAAGCACGGCCGTGTCCTTGACGTCCTGCAAAAACCCGCGGCACTTATTTTTATTATAGCATACATTGCGGCATGCGGCATTTGCGGTAAATATCATCACACACAAACATCACTGACTTTTGACTAAAACATACACACAAAAATAATGGTGCATATAATTTATATATATTATACTCGACCCCCCTTTCAATTTGATATTCATGGCAATTTGCGGCGGAATATTGCCTGTTCACCGAAACAAGGATAATTTAATTAGGACGCCGTAATGCATGAAATATTGTCAAAAGGCACATTCGCCGCTTATTTTTCGCAAATATCAAATTAAATGCCATGCCACAAAGGAGAGAGATCGAGAGCTCGAGAAATCGAGAGAAATCGAAGAGAAATCGTTAATTTGTTACATTTCATTGGCGCCGTCGAGTGCAGTGACAGGTCAGGCGATGAGCGCGGAAATCACCTGTGCATCACCTGTCAATGCCTGACACCGCAACAACAGCAATAAAGCGCTGGCCTCCCCCCTCCCCCCCGGGAGGAACAACAAGAACACTTGTCTACAACTCTCCTGCTGTCTGCTGTTGCTATCTCCTCCCCTATCCCCCCGGCTCCCTTGGCTTTCTGGCTGGCAATTTGTCAAGCAATCAACAAAGCCAGAAATTGCCCGGCAATAAGACAGAGAAGGCAACAGGGACACGGGCGGACTGAGAAAGAGAGAGGAAATGTTGTTGTGGGTTTGCCGAATCATGGCGGCAAATACTGAGTAGAAATGCGAATAAGCCCATCGAACGGCGGATATAGAGTGCACTGAGGGAAATAAGTGGGTCTGAGATGGGTTTTAGGGGTGGTAAAAAGAAGGTTTTCAGAAGTTATTTCAATTTGGGAGAAAAGAATACCTTGAAAAGCATTTGCTTTTTTGTTAAAAATTAAGTCTTCTATTTATAATTTAATTTTAAGCAGCAAATTAAGAGAGTGTTTTCTTCTGTAACGAGTTTTTTTTGTATTTAGTAATTAATTAATTTAGCATTTTAAGCTGCAAGTTAAGAGAGTATATCTTATTATTTGGTAATCATAGAGCTCTCTTTTAATTTATGGTTCTAGAAAGTAGCTCCTAAGAACTCATTATTGATTTTATTTATATAAAAATATTTATAATATTTAATAAATAATATTCAGGCTACCTAAAACTCATAGAAAAGTCTTTATAAATTGAATAGCGACTGTTGCTTTGCTTGTTTTAAATAAAAAATGTAGTTTTAAGTTAGTTTAATCATATAGAGACACATTTTCGAATATTTCCATCTTCCCTAAAAGAATTTCGACAGTTTTTATAAAGATTATCCGCCTCCCAAAAAACATTTTAGGCTTCTAAAATCACATTTTTCCAGTCCTAATAAATACATCCCAAGTCCATAGTAAATGCTCTTGACTTTGGGCACAGTACATTCTTCAGCCCGAAACTATTTGTTCTTAGTGTTGTGTGCGGGACAACAGCCAGGGAACAGCAATATGGGGAAACTAGAACACAGCCAGTGGCTGTGCCACATTTGTGCGTGCCCCCGAGGGGCAGCGTCGAAGGGGTGTTTGTAAAATCGTCACAATATAAAAAAGAATGAAAAAAACAGTGCCATGTCTTTGCCTCAGGGGCAGGGCACTCACACTGGCGACTATCTAGCGCAGCCATTGTTGCATGCCACACACGGACACATGCCTTTTGGGGCACGGCACACACTCCAGCTACAGCTACAGTCGCTGTCACTGTCAATGCTGTAATGAAAAATGCACAAACACCAACAACGAAATACGAAATCCCAAAAAAAAGAACACTAAATACGAAAGAGCGAGCCTGAAAATAGAAATAAACAAACTGAAGGCAGCTTAGGGCCGAAAATGAAAAAAACAATTCAGATTCAGATGCGACCTGCCCCTCCTCCTCCTCCCCCTGTCACGCTTCTGTTTTTTATTTGGAGCGCATTAATATTTAGCCAGCCGCATGCACGTTCCACACAGATATATATATAAATGCATATTCCTAGAGTATAAATCAATATTTATATGCCCGCGGTGCATGTCTAGTCCCCGGTCCGGGGGATTTTGAAGGCCAGGCGGGTCGTTGCACAAACTGCATGCTGCTCGCTGCACCCAAATCCGCGGCTCAATGGATCCCAGATATTTGCATAATGTAACCAAAAAAATATATAATAATATACATTCGTACGTATTTCCCTAAAAATCTCTGCAGTGCTGGAAAAATGTGGCAAACCCTCAGGAGTTTGAGTTCGAGACACGATCGCATGTTGTCTGACAAATAAACGAGCGAAATATGCAAATATTCACTTATTCAATTATTCATGCTGTTAAACAAACATTTTTTATGTCATTTATAGTTAATAATGGTCTTTAAGCGAATAAACAATAAAATGGATAGAGTTATTATTGATTTATTGCTTTTTACAAAGTGTTTTTTGGTTGACGGGATTTTCTTTATTTATCTTGTTATTAATTTCTAGAAAAAGGAGCTGTTTCTTTAAATATTCAGTAGTTTCTTAATAATTATAATAATTTTTCTAGTCTGAGGCTTTAGAACTAATTAACTATTATTCACAATTTTCTTTACCTGTCTTCTTGTACTTTTTGTTAAATCTATTTTCCTTTATTGCTCTAAACTTATGACACAAAAGCGACAAGTCTTAATTCTTTTAATTCCATCGTTTAAAAGGATTTTCTCCTATTTTTCATATTTTATAACCTAAAATAGTTTGGCTTTCCAAATCCTCTGGCTTAGATTTAAGTGCCTTTCCGTCTCTTTAAACTGCATATTTAATTTGCCTCAAACTTTTCCCCCTTACCCCTTCCCCATCAGACAGATCGAATCAAAAGTTTTTCGGTTTGGTTTTCCATTTAAACTGGCCTCACAGTTTTCCAGTTTTCCCCAGCTGACGCCGCATTGTGTGTGAGGAAACCACGTGGATGAAAATGCATGAAAAACAGTCGCATATTGACGGCTGCAGTGGGGAGCGAGCCAGCTCCCAGCTTTTCCAAGAGTTTCCCAGCTCAGTTCAGTTCAGTTAGGACAGTTACTAGAGCATGACAATTTCATGGCCCACACCCACGAACAGGTCCTGGGTGGTCCTTTTACTGTGTATGTGTGTGCTCGAAATTGTGAAATTGCTGTGAAAGTCGGGCAAAAAAGTTAAAACCATTGATGCCTGGCCCCGGGATAAGTGGGCCACTTGCGGCCGAAGCGGGTTAATTGGGCTAACTATCGCAGGAGCGCCCAGCCTCTGTTCGGTGTTCAGTCCTGTTCTGTAGTTTTTTTCTTCGCTGCGTTGGTTAATTGCCACAGACCCGATATCAAACCTTTTTTCGAAACTCAGGGGGTGAGCGGGAGAGGGGGGCGGAACCCACTTCCAAATTAGTCGAATAAATTAATAGTTGACTGCTTTCCGAAACCGGATGTGAAGGCACATCACATATGAAGGTATCTCTCTCTTTGAACTTTGAGTCACGCACGTGTTCACTGAAGTGCCTTTTCCAGGAATTGTTTAAGCATTATTTCACTTATTTATAAGGATATATCTCGCTTTGATATTTCATTTTGCCAAATTAAACCCAGTAATTATAATTGAACAATTCCTGGAAAAGATACTTCAAGTGAGATAATAAACAATTTCTAGAGAAGTAATAATTATTTGGTTCAAAGACTTAAATTAGTTTCCCAATATCCTAGATCCTTATTCGTTTCATTCCCAAGAAAAAATAGCTAAAAGTAACCTGCTCAGTTAATAGTTGCTCCCACTTTACTCATTCCTTTTTGACTAAAGGACTCTTTCCCTAGTAATTTGAGCCTGTTTTCGGGGCAGAATAAGATAATCGATTCACAATGGCAGATGACAAAGCGAAAGCCGCTCTCCACTTACACAGACTGACAGGCTGGCAGACAGGCAGGCACACAGGGATAAAGGATGCATTTGTTAATGACGCGCGATGATTGACGAGCAGGTGTAAAGGAGGAGCCAGGAGGAGTCAGGGAATCCTTCCAGGGAATCGTTTACCCATGCATCATAATTTTGAATAAACCAGACGCTGCACAAGGTGGGGAAAGAAACTGAAGCGAAGCGGAGCGGGGCAATCAGACGTCGTGCACAGGATCCTCATCCTCCTCAGCTCCTGCGAGCTGAGCCCGGGTCAAGGCCTACACACACACACATGGGGCATGGGGCAAGGCGGCAAGCACTGAAAGCGCGTTGGCAAGCATAATTTAATACGAAACATGCAGAGGCACACACTCCCCCCTACACACCCAGCCCACGTTGAATGCAACGGTAACAGAGCCATAAAGCTCACCTGTTACAAATGCAACGCCACGTGGGCGTCCTTCCATTCCCTGACCCATCCTGTAACTGCAGGCCTGTATCCTTCCGTGTGCCTTCCGAGCTGCGGCAGCCATAATAATCAGCACAAAAACTAATGGTCCCTTCCACACACACACACACTGACACACACACTCACTGGCACACCACCACCATCTCCCATAAAGGATACACACACACACACACACTGGGGCACATGGCTGCACTTTAAGCGCTGAAAGCACGTAAATTCTACATAATTCAGAGGAGGCGCCGCCTTTTGGCAATGGCAAATGCGAAGACATGGACATGTGTGCCACTGCACTGAGACAAAAAACGGTGTAGTTGAAGAGGAAATTGATTTGAGATCTTAGAAAGGAAATCTAGGCAAAGTTAGGGGAATTTTTTTAGAGGGAAAATGTGACTTAATAACTTGGAAGAAACTCAAATTAATGTGTTAAATGTATAACTAGTATTTTATTACAAATATTTTTGGTAAAGAAATTGTACAATTAACACATTAAATATCTTTTCTTAAATTAAGTTTTTTTTTCTGCATTTTTTACTTATTTTTTTTATTAAACTTAATATTTGCAACATTATATTTTCCTTTTACTTCTTGAAATCCTTCTTAAATATTTCCTTTGACTGTATGTATAGAAATTTCAGGGCTTTAATGTTGACCTTCTTCTGGAAATGCACATAAAGCTTGGCCCAAAATGAGAAATACATATATCCGTATTTCATACTTTATTTTCTGACCTTCTCTTTGGACTTCTTCATATTTATGGTTACATTAAGGTGGTAATATTTAAGGTGAAGTTTAAGTCACAAATACTGGGAGTTTTTTAAGGAAATATGTTAGGGAGAAGTGTTAAATGTTTGTTAGGAATAATTATAAACTTCTTTAGGAATATAAATAATATATAATATAACATCTAAGATATATAAATATTTATAAAATCTTCGAAAAAATTCTTCTCCGTGTGACACATTTGGGCTAAGCCCCAACTGCAGACACTTTTCAGCTGCACTTAGCCGCCCCTTTAGCCTGCCAGTGAGGTTTGAGTCCTGTTCTCCCTGCTCCTGGCAGCCTCTTCCTGCTTTTCCAATTTGCAACTTTTCACCTTCGCGTCTTTGCCATATATTTTTTGCCTTCGACAGCCGGTAACTTTCTTGAACCGCAGAGCAGGACCCGCCGCGTCATGGCTCTGGCTATTAAAGACAGGCCGAAGTCGAAGTCAACTTACCGGCTTTACCTGTACTCGTACCTTTCTTTCCACGGCTGACAGTGGATGCAAATGGTTTTGTGATTTACCTTTGTCTTCCTGGCTTCTTTTTTTCGCTTTCGCCACAAACTTTGACCCATCATGGCGTATCGAGAGCGGCAGAGACTGATTATGATCTGAAAGGGGGCTTCCTTTCGGCTAACGAGCTGTTTTGTCAGAAAAAAAGTGCGACAAGTGCCCCGCTAACTGGATGAGTGACTTGCCGCCCTTTTGCCGGGCTTAATTACAACTTGGACTCGTTTTTGGGACTTCTGGGAAAAAGAAGGTTGAAATTTGGGACAAGGAAAGGGGAGAAATACAGAGGGAAAAGGGTAAGATATTGAGGTGAAAGTTGGAGATATAAAAGTATCTTCATTTATCAATAAATATTTAGAAAGGATTACATTATTTTAATCTTAAATTTTAAAGGGAAAACCATTTGATTTCTTGACTTAATATCCTTTAATTTCTTCTTAAATCCCCCTGTTTTCTCTCTCTGCATTTCTTTTTGAGGACAGCGAAACTGTTGTTTCAACAATTAATTTGGCTCAAGTGCGCGCTTGATTTCGTTTTGTGTTTTATGTCACTCTTGATGCCTTTCGAGCGGGACAAGCCGAAACCCGCTGACACAATTTCATTAACCGAAACTTTTTTTTGCGCTGAACGAACGCTCAGAGACTCTGAGCTCGGGTTTTGACTTTATTTCGTTTATTTTTTACCCGGCTGTCTCCTCAGTGCCGTTCTGTTCCGTTTTCCGTTGCTGCGTTTTCCCGCTTTCGGCTTTCGGCTTTCAGTTTTCCAGTTTTCTGTGTTTTTGGTCTGGCGCGTGGAGGATAAAGAGAGAATTTGCCTAACAACTCTCATACACACACACACTGCCAGAAATTGAAACTTTTCAAAAGCAATTGCTTGAATTTCAAGTGAAAACTTTCTTCGCGCGTCTGCCTCGCTCCCTTTTTTTTTTTGGCCAAGAAAGTTGTAACTTTTGGCAGAAATATGCAAGCATACATTGAGATATATATATTTTTAGGGTGTGTATATATATTTCTAAGTAATTGCGCGTCGAGGCAACTAGAGCAAACTGTCTGCCTTTTAAATGCCAGCCAGCACATTGACGCCAAAGCCAGAGCCAAAGCGACGCAGCTTCCCGGCTGCCATTTTGAAACAAATGCTTAAGAGCTGCCGCAGCCATCGAGATTAAGTATACGCCATGGTGCCCCAAAGTTACACCAAGATGCCCCAAGTCCCCAGTTGTGGCATATGGGAAATTGTTTCAGTGCAGCTTAGTCTCTCTCAGCTGATTACCGAACAGTCAGCGAACTGCTTTGTATGCGGATAATCAGACTTGAAAGTTGAAGTTCCCTCGGAGAAGGAGAAGGAGACTTGCCAGAAAGTTCCGCTGAAAACTTTCGCCTTGTGTATTATTGGACAATTTATATAATTAACCCATATGAATATTTATCTTTGGCTGAACTTAAATTTGCCGAAATTAAATCGAGTCTCGGCCTTAAAAAGAGCTTCTGTCTCCTCCCTTTTTTCCGGCCGTAATTCTCCGACGTAAGCTTTCGAGCCGGGGCTTAGCAGGAGGCGCGAGTCTTAGGCATAAAGCTGGATTATGGCTTTAAGTGTAATTACCATTTACATGGCTTCCATCCTGCTTCCAGCTGGCTGTATTAACATGCTCCTCCTAAGTCCTATTCCCCTGGCACCTCTCCGAAAAAGCGAAAAATACGCAGGAACGAACACGGAACACGGAGCTCGGAACTCGGAACACGAAACACCGCGGCAAATGTTATTAAAAACTTAAACATCAACGGGGCGAAAAATAAAAAAAAAATAAAAGTGGGGGAAAGGTGGCTGGTTTCATGGTCGTAATTAGAAACTTTTTAGTTGGCACACAAAAGTTGGACATGACTTTTGAGGCATTAGCCTAGCGCAGCCATTTTCGCGCCATGATGCGGTAATTAATTTTCCAATCCCCCCCTAGTCAGGGGGGAGAGCGGGGAATGTAGGGGTGTTATTTCAGGGTTTGGGGGGGCCACAAATTGCTGGACACTCGCGGCTGGTTTAGTTGTCAAGGCCGCCACCCTCGGGGCTGTGTGAGATGGGGTCAGTCAGATATGCGAGGGTCACTTTAGAGGATTCCCAGGGAAATTCCAGCACAAGAAACCAGACAAAGGTCAGTTTAAGCCCATTAATCTAGGGGTTAAGTGAAGGGTATTAAAGATTTGATGGGGAATGTAAACGAAATCTAATTAAAATTAAATTTGTTAACATTTTTAAGGCAGTTTTTTAGGATTTAATTGGTAAAAAAATCAAATTGTAAACAAAAACGGAACTCAAGCTTATATTAAATGCTTTTAAACTGCAAGAACTAAACTCAAGCATATATTAAATGCTTTTAAGCTGCAAAAACATACATACTAACCAAATGAGACACCTTCTTTTAATATATATTATTCCTTTTCAATATTTCCTCTATCCCCATAGAGTTAAAACTCCTCTTTTTCTCCCCATTAACCCTTGAATCCACCCTCGCTTGGTGCCATTTCAACGGCATAATTATTTTTCTCGCTAAATTCGAATTCAAATTAAACTTTTGCTCGTAGATTTTGGGAAGACTCTTGCGCTTGCGGTTGGTCTTTGTGGGTTTTCCATTAAATTATAAATTTATGGGCAGCGCAAAAAGCGGCCTAAAGCCAAACACACACAGAGAGAGAGGGAGAGGGAGGGGTGTCGGTGCTAGCCATGTACGAGTCCTACTTAATTACCGCGATAATTTACACTTTCACTGGCATTGCGGCTTTAACCCTTGTTTGCCACCCACACACATTGAAGTACGTGTGTCCTCCACATAAATTAAAGTTTAAAGCTCAGTAAATTCAGTAACATGAGCTGAAGGGAAAGGGTTGGGCTTTAACAGTAAAAATTCGATAGTTAATACGAGAAAAGATTTTTAGAAATTATAATAAGGGAGCTGCTGTCTTAAGACATTAAGCAAAACATTTAAAGTGACTTATTTAGCTTCTTTATAATTTATTTAATTAAGTTCTAATTTATTTACTGCCTCATCTCTTACAACACTTAATTTACTGTAAGTGACTCAAAGGCACGTTCCACTGTAGTTGCATAAATAAGTATGTTTAAGTTTGGCGTTGCGTAACAATTTGGATTACAGTTCAAGTAGTTGACAGTTTTTGGGGGCGGCAAGGACAACAGCGGGAGACAAGGAGCCGCAGAAGAAGAAGCTACAAGCTAATTTATGAAAATTGCCGCCGAAATTATTGGCAATGAACATTTGGCAAGGAGTGCGTGGGCGTTCGGCTGAGTGGCTCAGTGACGCAACATCGAGCATCGCCCGAGCTGCGGTCTCGCAGATTTGTGATTATGGACTGGAACGTATTGAAACTTGCTGTTGGCCCCGCCTCCTGGTATCCTGGTATCCTCCCAAAAAAAAAAGTATGCAAATATTTGTGTGGAAGCCAAGGGTGCCACGAGTATAATTTATGACTCCGGCTGCTTAAATTTCACTCGCAACGCCGGAATTATGAACATACAACGGCGGAGATAACATTTCGCCTGCTGCCAGCTAAGCAAAAATTAAGAAACAACAAGATGGTGTGGAAATGTACGGAGGAGCAGGATGGGCAGGATGAGTGGCCGGGTGTATTGACTAGGATGTGGTTGCCATTGTTGCCTTTAATCTTTGGGGCACAATTTACGCGATTCCGCACACAAACACGCAGCTTCAACCAGCTCAAGGACAAATGATAACGCTTAACACAGAGCCGCCAGCGACTGCCTAATGATACTGTTCCGAAAAGAGGGGACAACAAAGGAGGGGAGTGGGAGGGGAGTGCTTGCCACATCCCAACAAGGACCCAGGAGCAGGGCAAGTATGATGATGACAGCAAGGACTGCGACTGGGACAACAAAATTCTGTCATTAGATACTGTGTAAGAGGGAGAGAATAACCAAGCAGCGAGATACCAGAGCCAAAACAAGGACGAAGGACTAGTTTCTGCAGACCGAAAGTGGGAATCCCCTAACGCTGATAAACTTCTTGGAATTTTGGCACCCAAAGAATGTTGATATCGGGCATCTCTTATTTGATTGAAAATCACCTTAAAGGTGTTTGGAAATATGAAAGGAAACACTATAAGGGAGAGAGATACCCAAGACAAACCCTGAATAATATGAATTCCAAAGGAAAAGGTCTTCATTTGTTCTTTAAATTTGACTAAAAAAGAAATTTAGTTTAGTGAAAATATAGATAGTTTGTGGGTTTTGTTATTAAATTTAAAGTCTTTGGTTATAGAGCTTAACCATTGTAAAGACAAACTTTTTAAAGGAAAAAAAAATTTAATCTAATTAGATAAATGTTTTTATTTTTGACTTTCCAGATTTTTCTATAACATTTCTTTTATATTTATTTAGCTTTTAACACAAACCTTTTGGCAAAACCTGTTAGACCCTCACCCTCAGTGTATGACAATCCCGCTCATTTGCCCTGCTTTGCATTTATTCAGTTGACTTTGCTTTAACAATGAGCCCAGAGTCAGATTCTGCGCTTACATGCCGCATAGATTGAATATTTCCTGCTGCTGCCGCAGATTTGCCAGGATGCCAAAAGCAAAGGAGCAAGGAAGGAGCCCAGGCAGCATCCGAATCTGAGTCAGAAGCAGGAGCAGGAGCAGGAGCAGGAACAGCGGCATGTGGAAATGTTTTGCCGTTCATAAATTTATGCCACGCGGCCAAGGCAGCAACAAAAAATGTTGCCTCTTGTTGAAATCTTGTCGTACATGGCCGGAGGTTGCCAGAGGGGGAAAGGCTGAGGGGGAGAGGCTGCCACGCAAATAGAATTTCAAAGAAGTAAATCTTGAAATGAAATTAATTTTCTCAATTTTCCAAGCTGCATCTCACGGCCGTCTCTCCAGGGCTCTACGGAGATTCCGGAGTCCAGAGACCCGAGTTCCGAGTTCCGAGTCCTGGAGTCCGGACATTTGCATAGAAGCCGCTGTTGTGGGCGTGGCCGCAAACAGGAAAGTGGAAAAGTTTCTGGCCCCAGTGGGTTAAGAGTCCCTCCTTCGCAGCAGCTGTTGTCCTTGGCCTACACACAGATATCCCAGACATTTGCCGCATCCCTTTCCCTTTTGGTTTCCAACAGAATTAGCTCCCAAATCGATTGATTGATTAGCCAGGCTCACATTATTAATGCGAGACACCGAGGACGAGCCATAATAAATGTGCATCGATTATAAATTATAAGTCATTATACTGCCGGGGCAAGATTTATGACTCAATGAAGTGAAATCCCCATAAATTCCCTTAATCCATTGATTTGTTAATTAAGCTGTCCAGAAGTGCATTCAATCAGGAGCCTCTGCAATCAGGCGGGGCAGCCACAAAAGCCCGCTTTCAGGTGCACCCGGGATGCCGCAACAAAACAAATTAAATAAGTCGCCGCCAAACGAACGAATGCCATGAATGAAGGCAGCAACCAAACACAACACAATGGCCACTGGTTGGGGCAAACTTTCTCCTTTCTCCGGCAAACGGAATGCGAATGCTTTTCCCCCATGTGATTGTGCTGTTGTGGCCAGCTGAACAATTGCCAATAGATTGCAACACACAACGAGGGTTACACTGGGGGAAAATGCTGTATATTTTTTATATATAAAATATGAAGTATAAAAACTCACAAAGATCTTGGGAAAAAGAGCTTCCACTTTAGTAGCTTTCACTTGACATTAAAGAGTCATAAGTCAGCAAAGGAATCATTTCCGATCCGTCTGCTTTTCCTTACATAACCCCTTAAGCAAGTTTATTTTAGTATATTGATATTAACATTACAAATAAAATAAAAATCCAACTGTCACAACTCCCTTCCGAAGTATTTTCCACAGTGCACCGCTGCTTCTTTTGAACAGAACTTAAGCACGGGTTTTCCCATCAACATTTCATGTGCGCAACCAATGGAAGTTTCGTCGTCTCAAGTTGAAATGATTGCGCAGCAGCAACTTCCGCACTCAACTGCAATTAGTTGATGTGGCACACGAAATCCTGGCTGGCAGGATTTCAACCGAAAGTCTCTATCCAGCAGGGCACCTGTCAGTCGACGACCGGGGTTTTAATGGTCGGAAATCATGCAAAGTGCATGACGACGACGACGTCAGCAGCAGCAGCAGCAGAATTAAAGTCAATTTGTTTAAATAATAGCTGAAAAGTACACATAAGCACTCAGACACACGCACAAACTTTATGCTTTTGCTCAGTAAACTCGCATTACGTATACGCAGCGTGTGCGTGCGGTAAACTTTTCGGCCACTGCAGCTGCTATTTGAGTAATTCACACACACTGGAACATTTTATGTTGCAAAAAGATGCTTTGTGTGTGTGCTAACCAGATGTATTAGTGAATTATTTGTGAATTTCACATCCTGGCATCCATCCCTGCGGATTTGCATGTTCTCGGCTAAGATTAGATTTCCATTAGTAGCAACAATTTAATCGAGCGTATATTATGCAATGTGAGTGATTTTCCAGCAAATGCACTTGCAAATTATAGGATCAGGTCACTGGGCAGGCGAATGTGTGTATTTGAAGCAAACACTTCAAACGATGGGAAAACCGAACCGCAGGACTCAATCTGCGGCGGTTGGGCTGCTTAATTGCCACAAAGCTGGAGCGGACCCCACCTTGATGCCATTACGGCCACAAGCAAATCAAGCAAATACATTTTAAACTCGATATATATCCGTTGTGTCCTTCTTTTGCGGCCAGCCATCCATCCGTCCATCCGTCCGTCCTTAAGCCTCCGTTTTCTATTTGGGCTTAGTGGGAAATGTCAGCGGCATAAAATGGATAAGGGACAAATGTGACAGCTCACAGGAGGCGAAAAAATGTAAAGGAGCAAACATAAAAGGCAGCGGCCCAGCGTCCCAGCGCCCAGATTTGCCCAATCTCGACTAAGTCAACGCCAGTGTCAACGCGGCGGATGGGTGATGCCGAGACACTGGTTTGGAAAAAAGGTCCTCCTGCAGGATATACGCTCGTGCGGCTTTACACTTGCCGGCAGCGGACATTTCCCAGGCATCGATCAATGGCATTCGCTTAGCCGCTTCGGCGCAAATAAATTGAACTTAAATAGACGACGTCAAGGGCATTAAATGTGACGTTGCTGTCAAGTTAAGTGCCGAAGGTGGCCGGGAGAGCGGTTACCTCGCTGAGGATGCTCGGTTTACAGGATAGCAAGGGCTGTGACGAGTGTCCTTAATGCACAATTGAATATCCTGAAGCTGAGAGCGAGCGAGTTGTAAGGAATAGTTTGAAGGGGTTGCATTAGGAGAGTGTAAGATTTTGATTTAACAAGCATCCTTTACACATTTCTACTGCTAAATTTATTAATTAGGTAATTAAATAAGTAATTTAGGTCCTTGACTTTTAAATAACCTTTTATTTAGAGAATTTATTTTTATATTTATTTATTTTACCATACATTTAGTGCCCCACAGCCATCATAAATCACTCTGAAAGTGATACAATTTTTCCATAATTTGCAAGCCAAGCCGAGAATAAAATCCCCCGAGATTTCGTTGACACACTTTACATGTTTTTATATATATATTTTTCACCCTCTCTCATCCTTACAACATCCCCTTCTGAGAGTCCTGTGAGAGTAGAGGGTAGCTAAGCTCAATTCCGATTTTGATTACACTCGGTTTTGTGTGTTGTCCTGCGCCGTTTCTGCTCTGTTCTGTTCTGTTTTGTGCCTTTCTGTCCTTTCTTGTAGTGCCACCAAATTTGCCACATCCGGCGCACAGGCAGCAGTTTATATTTCGACTTGGAGTCGCCGTCGCTTTGTGGAAAATGTCAAGTGTGTCTGGTCGCCCGAAATAAGTGGACTGCCAAAAAAGTTGCCTTCGTCCTGGACGGCATCGCCTTCGGCCGCTTTGTCTCCTTGTTGTGTCCTTTTGCTTTATTTTTCGTTTAATAATATTTTCACTTTGATGCCACTCTCCTTGTGGGGGTCAGAGAGTGGTTTTCTGTTTATGCCTCCACATTACGGAAGTTGACAATTTAATTTTATGTACTTGCCACATTCCCGTCGCCGGCAGATACTAAACATTTATTGGGGGCCAAGGCCAACCAAAAGGTTCGACTATTCAAAGTGCTCACCCAGCCGTGGATTCTGACGGGATCTCTGGGCCAGGCTCAAACCGCATTCCCATTCTAATTCGCACGTGCTTGCAATTTGGCAAAGCCCCCGTAATGTCGTCGGTCGGTGGTGGTGCTGCTCAATATAAATCTTCATTATGCACAAAAACATTCCCCGGCACACTCCGCACTTAACTTATGCTCTTTTATATGAATTCTCCCTCGTTTGCCGCCTTTCCATTTCATTTCACTTTGGCTTTGGATCAAGGATTTCGCAGATACTCATACAGAAAGAAGCCGAAGCCGATTTGTACCTTATTTATTTGGCTGCCATAATTTATGAATACTCAAAGCTTAAGCACTGAGAAAACAAGAAGGGAAAATATTTCCATGTTTTTATATTTCTAGACATTAATATAAATACTTTTTGGAATTGAAAAGCAATTTAAAAAGGCCTAAATTCAAGGAATGAATATTTTTAATAATACATATCTTTAGCCACATTTTAATATCTGTTCAAAAACAAACAGAAATTCCCAATAAAATATTTCCTAGGTTCAATATTGCTTTTCAGTTCTTAAATATCCTTCCTTTGAGCTTAGTTTCCAATATATATTTCCCTCTGTACACACATCCTGTGTGTGTCCTGACGATGACGTCCCATTTCAGCCCTTATTTATTGAGGCATAAAGTGCTGCTGCTAAAGTCGCACCTAAAAATAGATGTTCAGTTTATTTTGAGGGATTCATTGGAAGCAGAAGTTTTCCTTCACAGGATTCAGCAATTAGCCACGATTTTACTACGGCTTCTGCCCCGGCTGGCAACTATTTAAAACTTGGTAATTTATCGAAAAGAGAGCCCGGGAGTGAGCATATTGTGCCGGAGTGGAAGACCCCAAGTTGGGCACTTAGACACGAATTGAAATAAAATAAATAAAATTAGAATGCCGAGTCCTCGGTTTTCCCCCACAAAATGTTCGCATTTATTCCCATTTCTTTCTGTTCTTTTCTTCTTTAAGAAGCATCTGCCATTCCCTTTGCAGATAGAAAGCCAATTTTATGACTCAACTTAAATAGGCACTTTACTTTTGCCTCTTAATGCCTTTTTACGAGAGTTGGCGTTAGTGGTGCTCACTGCTAGAGTCCTGCAGGGATCCCCGACATTAATGATGGCCACGCCCCCGCCGAGAGGAGGAGGCTTTATTGGAAAATAAATGGGCGAATAGTCCGAGGCAAGTGTGTGGCGCACTTATCTGATTTTACACTTGCGCCCATCAAAATTATGACAGTCGCAAAGTGAATCGCTTTCGGCCGAAAAGGCACAACTTTTAGCCAAGTTGCAAAGTTACATGGCAACAAAGCAACAAAGCAGGCATGCGTGGGCCATTTTGCAGAATTTCAATTAAATGGTGGAAAAGTTTTCGTCCCCCTAGAACCAGGATTCGGGCAGGGAAAACCGAAGAGAGGAGCCTTCGATGTCAGGGGCCCGGGCCAGTTGACGCATTTACACACAAATTACCGCCAAGTGTCAAATGCAAACATTCCGTCGACGACGACGACTGTGGCAACAAACAATATTTGCCATAAAAACAGAAAGCGCCGGCAAAAGTTTCGTAATGAAGCTAACTTCCGCCAGATCCCCCGCAACTTGAAGTTTACTTTAAAAAATTTCAACCGAAAAATGTTAGGAGCTGAGCTGCGATACGTCTAATTGATAAATTTCTAAATTTCGGCCATACATTTAATTAAAACTTTTCCATTCCCGGCAGCCAGCCAGCTAGTTGCAGGCCGATGTCGATGTTTTATGGTCAATTGTCCTGAAAAGTTGGCCCTCGAATTTGTGTCAATTGTTTGGTTGGTGCCTTAAATAACTGCCACCGCAAATTTAGTTGCAGCTCAAATGGAATAAATTATTCCGGCGAATCGGAAATGTACTCGCCATTTATTTGTGTTTTAATTAGAGAAATTTATGCGCGCAATGTTCGTTACATTAAATATGAAATCAAATGAAATTAATGAGTTCAGAGCCAGGACTCGACGCGCACACACACAGGATGTCGCTAGCCCGCACAATTATCATAATGATATTTGCCAAATGTATTTTTTGTGCAGCCTTTAATTTAATTGATGACAAAGCGAGGACATTGAAGCAATTAAATAAGTAAATTGCAAAAAAATAAAAAAATAAAAGGAAATCACACATTTAGATCTAATTTGGCAGAAAAACAATTTAGAATTTAGTGGTTTATATATATATTTATCATCATATTCATATAAAATTTCATCTATATTTTATATTTAATACTTTAAATATATAATAGGTAAAAATGTATTCATTCCAAGAGATGCACCGATCAGATTACAATATTTTTCCAATTTAATTCCCCGAAAATCGCCAAACAAATTGTTCGTTTCTCTATTTTGAAATTGACCGAATTTATTGGTTTATTTCCTCTGATATTATTTTACCTTTCCGATTTTCAAAAAATCAGTTAACCTTTATTCTCTGACCGAAATAAGAGATATCGCAGCTCGCTTTGTCGACATTGCGCATACGCCGTGTGTGGTTTTGTTAGCAAGCAAACTTAATTAATGTCAAGCCATGATGTCAGAGGCAGCATAAATATTCCGCCAGTGCCACTGCCACTGCCACAGCCAGTGTGGCACAGTGGGGCGTCGACACGAGCGCACATGAGAAATCATTGATATTAGTTGAGCAGCAGTAGGGACACGCAGGAAGGGGGCAGAGGAGGGGATGAGCGGATGAATCACGCAGCTTGCAGCGAACTTTTGATTAAAATGTCGTAGCAAACACTGGCAGCAAGCAGGGAGGGGGGCTAGGGGGAGAAAAGGAAGAAAAGGAGGCAATAGAAAAGGGGGCGTGCAACTTTAGCGAAACGCACACACAAATTGCAAATGTTTCGCCCGAAAACGAAAAGTTGGCAAATCCCACCGAAAATGTTGTTCTATCTGTATGGCTCTGTGCTGCAACATGTTTGTGGTTGCAGCAGGGTTTGGATTCGGGTTTAGGATTGTGACCAGCTCTCTCTCATCCTTTCCAGAGTGTGTTGACAATGCGCAGCACCGACCGACCCTGGCGGTAGCACAATGCGGAGCCGGTTACCAAATCCCAAGCCCGGACCCTGAGTCAACCGCCGGAAACGAGAAAAATTCGAAAGGGAAGTGCGGACTCCGGACTACGGACTCCACCAAATTCGTCGTGAAAAATTCAATTACAAAGTCGCACCAACCATCGAAAGAATGCAAATTTACACGCGGACCAGGAGAAAGTGCAGCGGGGAAAGTGAGAGAGAGCTGCAGAGGGAAAGGCAGTCGAACTGGCAACTAGTTCAGAAGCTGTTTTGCGGTCTGCCAGCGACCATTACGATTACGCTTACGTATGTAGCGGGAATGGGGGAATCCGGGAAACTGGCAGGAAAAGCTGCATGTCGCTAGCAGTCAGTCACGTGCGAACGTGACGAAAATGCCACGATTCAGTTTTGGCCAAGTTCTGCGTGCCAATGAGCAGGCAGCAGCAGCAGCAGCAGTAGCAGCAGCAACACAAGGAGCAGCAGCAGCAGCAACATCAGGAGTAACAGCAGCCACACACCACCAGCAATCGCATTGTCCCGAGCTGGTTATTTGTTTGTTTTGTGCGTGCAAAGCGAGTTGTCCTAACACCAAAGGCACTGAGAGAAAATTCAGTCAGACTTTTGAAGAATTTTCAATAGATTTCAATAATAAAATTGTTAAGAAAAGAATGGAGTCGCTGCCTAAGTATATACATAATGTAATGAAAGTTTCAAGTTCATAATTTTAATACAAATCCTTAACCCTATTCTTCAGAATTTTCTTCTGGAATTCCGTATTTTTCCCACTTTTCCTATTAATTCTATTATTCCCAACCATTTCTCTCAGTGCCAGCCATCTCCTAACCAGCTTCTTCGTATTCATAAGGCTGCAGCCGCAATACAATAGAAAAACCGCAGAGTGCGAAATGCCAAATGCGAGAAGGAATCCTGGCTGACCTCCAAAGCAGAGCGGAAGGAACAGCTCCTGGCTCCTGGTCCTGGTCCTGGTTCTGGGCTTTTGACTCCTGTGTGTGGCTGCGTGCAGTTGCAAATTGGTGTGGCAACACAGCTTCTTCTCCACATGTCAATTCAAGGAGTTGAGGGACGATTTCTAAGGTGTCAATCAGAAGAAGCTGCATTGATTGACTCGATTGTTCGCTTGTGTCACAGGCGAGTAAATTGATTTTCAATCCCCTGGAGAAGCCAGGCGCTCAAGGAGAATTCCTTTTAACTGCAGAAAGTCACCAAGAAATTCCTGGGAAATGCCTATGGACCACCTCACGATTAATGGCAAATATCCGGCCCAGCGTCTTGGCAATGTGCTAATTAAGTGCCATTCCACAGGAGCCTCTGCAAATAGGCCCCGGGAGAATTCCATAACTAATTAATTTTGCATTGCTCAAAGTGCAGGCAAGGCGCCTTGGCCACTGGTCTTTCGGTCTGGCCATGTGGCTCTTCGGTCTGTAAATTCAATCATTGCGGAGGACAACATAATAAATTTCACAGTGATTGGCATGCAATATTTACGGCACGGACACTGGACAATTACAGGTCCCCATGGACGTGGCCAAAATGAAAGCCAAACATCAACATTTTCTGCACATTTTGTGGCCAAGAAATCAAAATCAAAAACGATCCCCAAAATGCATTGGGCCTAATTGAATTTGGAGCCCGGCAAATTTGGCCTAATTGAGGCTGCTAAACAAAACCCAAGCATGTTTGCCAAAAGCAATTATCTTTAATTGTGAAATATTATTTTGTTGGCCCAACGAATTTTACACAAATTACGCAGCGCAAATAAAAGCAGACTCAGGGCCAAAAGCTGCCCCCCGAAAATGGGTTCGTCCTCGGGTTTGGGTTCGGTGGTAATATGTAATGCGGTTGAGAGTCTGCGGGTGAATTTTCTGGCTATTTTAGATGTGGCTGTGGGTCTGCATCATGGTAGCGCAGGGTGCCAAAGTGAATTTATAGAGGAAAAGGTTTTAGAATTCCAAACTAGAGCGGTGGCCAGTTATGTGTATATTGTGAAAACAATGTGGAAAATATTCATTAAATAAACCCAAAATAAAAATTTACATTCTAAATCAATCAATTTCCTTCATAGAAACCTTGTTTTATTCTGGAACATTAATATTTTTCCCAAAAATATAATATTTTATCTTAATTAATCATCTAAATCATAGATATCACTCACATAAATTAACCTATTTAGGTAATACCTTAATTTCACGCCTTCCCTTTGGGGAAAATTCCACGAAACGCGTAACAAGGTCAGGCGACTTAATTAGTCCTGTCACTTTATGCAGATTTCGTGGAGGGGCGCCTAGCTAATGAAAATCCTGCTGTAAAATATTACGTATACGCACGCGCCGGTCGCTCATTCAAATTAATTGATTTCACGCTGTTATTGTTTATCCGACAAACTGTTGCGGCGCCACCGGACAGCGCATATATTAACACATTTTATAATGTCACCGTCGCCTTCTCTCCCTCTCTCTCTTCTTTTTGCAGACCACACGGCCTCGGCCTCGGCATCAGCGGCGCCGGAGGGTGGAAGTGGACCATCAGAAGCCTCCGCATCACTGCGGCATATAAATCAAAATTTAATTATGTCGCAGGCCAAGGAGGCAGAGCCAGAGCCAGAGCCAGAGCCAGTGCCCGTGCCACAGCCGTACGCTGCCCAGAGTCCTGGTCCAGCAGGATCTATGGCTGGCGTGGCAGGAGCAAGTGGCAGTGCCAGTGGCAGCAGCATCACCAGCTTCGACTCCACGAACGTGATCGATGACAAGCGCCAGCCCACGCCCACACACCTGCAGGAGCAGCACCAGCAGCAACAGCAGCACTCTCACTCCCATTCACGCATCCAGGCAAAGGACACGGCAGGACCCTATCCCATACCCGTCCACCGGCCAGAGCCGCATCCAGTGGAGAACCATCTGGAGGCTGGTGGGAATGGCCTGGACGGAGGCCTGGACCTGTTCGGCACGCCCATGTACTTCGGCACCGAGAACTCGACGGTGGTGACCACGCAGATCGGGGCCACCGCCCATGTACCCTGCACCGTCCACCACATCGGCGAGGGTGTGGTGAGTACTCTTAGTATTCTTTTAATATTTTATTAAATGCGAATCCATCACTGTTGCTTTGTTTGACTTCATGACGATGATGATGATGCTCATGATGCTGACTTTTGTGCCAGTTTCTTCATCTGTCAGAGAACTGGATTTCACTGGGCTTTTTTCCATAATTGAAATGGAAACGCATTCAATGTTAATTGATGAGAGATTGATCAGGCTTTGATTGTTTTCGTTCCGATTTATTCCAGATTACTTTGACTCAAATGAGCTTAAGTCTGGAGTTACATAAAATTAGGTTTATGGAGTTGAGTGTGGGTGTTATGTTTAAGTTTGAAGGATTTTCAAGATATATTATTGAAATTTTAAGATGTTAGGAATTTGTTAAGAAGTTTACCTGAACATAAATAATATTAATATGAATTTATCTAAAGGTTTGTTTAGCTCTTTTTACTTGTTTTCTCTCAATATATATTTTATATTTATTACCGAGTGATAGATTTCACCTAAAACCTAAAAGAGATACCCTTTTGAAATCGCGTTTTCCACCCCATAAACGCCTTCCTTCGATTCCCGGTTTCTGGCTTATTTGCTCTCCGCTGGCCACCTTCCACATCTGGCTGGGAATTTAATTAAGTCCCTCTGCTTATCGAGGGCACTTGTGTCTCAGACTTCATTGCGGCCCTGGGGCAAAGTTATATGGTAGTAAACACACACTGATTTCGGACATTTCTGGCTAAGCGAAATGGCCAAAAACACACACACGAGCAGCGGTTGTCAGGACGAAAGAGAGAAGGAGACAAATTACACCTTTCGCTGCCTGCGTGTGTGTGTGTGTGTTAGCATTGACATGTCATGGCCTCAAGTGGTATTAATTTTCCGCTTGTCTAGAGTTATTACTCATACGCCGTGGTGTGCGTCACGTGCCGTGTATTTGTTTGAGCCCGAAGCCACGCAGGTGTTTACCACCAGGACAATCCTCCCCGGGAGCGAGCTCCTAGCTGGACACACGATTAGCTACCCCGTCTAACCCTCAACCCCCCCGAAAAACATACCGAAATGACCCCGAACCGTGTGCGTGTTTGCTGCGTGTCTGGTTTAAATTGACGATTTCATAATTGCGCCTTCAAGTGTGCGGAAGTTAATAAGCACTTAAGTCCTCCTCGGCAGTCAATGCGAGTGAGTGTGTGTGGCACTTTGCACTCTGGACGGCTGCGTGCTCAAGTGGGTATCCCGGTGGCTTATGTGGGGCAGGAGTTTGGGGATCGTCTCGGCCTAATAAGTTGGCAATTTGTATTATGGTAATTGTATGCTGCTCCCAGCTCCCAGCAGCCTGGCCTCATTGGGGTTAACAAAATATTATCATCGTGTCGTGGGACCAGAGCAGGACTCAAGGCCCCGGGGCAGCAAGTCCTTTAATTGCATAGCTCTCAAAGCGATTCTGCTTAATTCGCCAGCTGCATTCATTAGGTTTCAGCCCTATTTACTATTATATATAAATGCATACTATATGTATGAGCAAGGATTCACGCACTCATTGCGTAATTGGCACACAGAGAGAGAGAGGACGCTGGAGCAGGTCCCCAATGAGACGGAAATTTCATTGACAGCACAGGGAGAAATGTAGACTTGAAAGTCTATAAGGAAATATATCATGAATTACTAATTAAATGTTTGTATTTTCTAAAACTCAATTAGGATTCTGCTTATTTGTATCTGCTTTTTCACTTTTTAATAAGCAGAAAAGGTTAAGAGTTATCACAAGAATTTAAATTTGGTTCCTGAATTTGTTCATATTTCTAGGTATAGCTCCCACTTTCTCTCAGTGCTCACCCTGAGTCATGCAAAACTTAAAGCTCTTTGAGAGCTGCAACTCCTTGGTCTAAATGGGAAATGCACTTTCATTTCATTGCCCTCACCATGTGGCATGTGCGTTTGTGTGTAAGGCAGGCATTAAAATCTCCTGCAGGCATTATGCGAATGGCAATGGGGATGCGAGTGCCAGTGCCAGTTCAGTGGACAGGAAATATACAGCTCCAGACCCCGGCAAATGATTTCCATATTCCGATTCCAATTCCGACTCCTCTGCACTGCGGCAGGATTCGCAATCGAAATGCCTTTGTCAGGTGTTCGTGTCGCCTTTGTCTGTTTATTGACAAAGGGAGAGGAAGAGGCTTTCCCTTCTATTTTTTTCACTTAAAGAATACACACTAAACACTTCCGCGGATACGATTTTGGACTTTTTGTTTTTGTGCGGCGGCGGCCTTCGCAGTCGTAAATTTGCTTTGGACGACAATAAAATGCAGGAAACATTAAATAAATGAATTGCTTCCTCGAGAGAGCGAGCGAGCGAGCGCGCCTTTGTTTCGGCATTTTGCTGCAATTTTCATTTTTGTCGCGCCATCATTTCGCAGTGGTTGGCTCTTAAGAGCAAAGGATGAGGCAGGAAAAACAGGGGGGAGGGAGTGGAAATGCGAGTGGAAATACCTTAAAGTTAAGCACACTTAATGCCTTCTTTGTGAGAACGCTGTTGACAACTTTCCATTAAAGTAATGCTATTAATTACGAGCTTTTTCCAGGCCTAAAGACAAATCTTCCTTACGCCCTGAAATGGAAATTTTCTGGCAAATTTAAAGCCCATAAATCAAATCACACAAACAGCAAAAGAAGAGTCCTTGCACGCACGCACACGAGGCATGAGGAAAAAGGATGTGGCAGAGCACTTCGAATTAAGAATTACGACACTCGAATGTGGCTGGGCGGACATTAAAATATGTCATTAGGGTATTAGTCGAGAGCAGCAGCAGCTTAAATGGCATTTAAAATAAACTAAGCAAATACGTATGTGTCCTGCGTCAGCCAGAGGACTCGGAGGACACCAGCAGCAGCATGAGGAGCAGCAGGAACCCTTTGGCTTTGCCGCCTGCACTCTCTGGCTTATATAAATTGAACTAAATCAGCACTCGAGCAGCAGCAACAGTCACTGCAAATATTTATGGTACGGCAAGGACTAGGGTTAAGGGATCTGCACATAAAATAAACGAATAAAGATGGTCTGTAAAAGAAGGATATTATATTTTGGCAAGGAAAAAAGCTTTAGAAGGATTATTTCAATGAAATTTAAAGCGGAAATTGGAAACCTAATATAGTAAAAATATATTTACAATATGTAATGTTATATAATATAAAATATTATAAATCAATTTCCATTTCCTTATATTTTTTTACACATTTAAAATTTCATTTTCACCAATTAAAACCTATTGTTAGTTGCATATTTTTCCCCCCTCGACAGCAATCACTGTAACCCATATAAAGTCGTATATATAGATGTCTCTTGGCGACTTTCAGTTGACTTGCTGCCACCCCTTGACCTGCCGTTACCCCTTTTGCGTTTAATTCGAGTTCCTCGAGCGATGCCAATGCCGATTCCCATGTTTGTCCTGTTGCTCCTGCGCCCTGTCTGTGTGACTTGAGCACTTAATTACTTTTTAGATAAATTGTCGTTTTTAATGTCTAGACTCGCCTCCTGTCCTGGGATATTTTCATAGAGAAAAGTAGCAGTAATTAAATGTGCTCACAGCATGCCAGCATGCCAGAAGGATCCAGGATCCTGCATGGCACCAGGCGCCACACTTCCGACAAAAGGAGAATGCGAAAAGCTTAAAATGCTGAGAAACTTGAAAATGCTCGCCGCCACTGAGGCATCATTTTGTCTCTCACTCAGATAGAAGGTAATTTATTTATAATTTTCTGGGGAAAATGTTCACCAATGGAGATTAGAAAATATAATTGTGCAGGGGCAGGGGTAAGCCGTGTCCTGTTTTCCTTTGGCTCTTTGCCTGATAAAAATACCGAAATTGGTATTTTATGAAAATTAACGCCGAAGGTCCTCGCCCTCCGGTTCGGATCAGTCGTTTAGATAAAAAAGGTTACGCAAATGTTTAAGCTAAGCACTGAAGCATAGGTATATATATGAGTGTGTATCCCTATATAATTTGCAAAGTTTAAAATCAGATAAAGATGGAAATTGCTCTGGTCCGAGTGAGCCGAAACCCAAATCTAAATCCAGATCCGAAACTGAAACCCGAAACCAAAGCCATTTAGTTTGCCTGCCAGCGCAGTGACTAAAAACAAACAAATATTTTAACCAGCAGCAGCAGCACGGCACACATTGATGAGGGTTGGCAGAAGGATAATACAGGACATATAGGATATGCCCGGTCTCGCTTAGCCGAGCTTAATCAAAACAAACACATAATTCCTGCACAATCATAATTTTTGCATAGTTTCACCTCGGCTGCTCCTCGCAAATTCGCTGTGGAAATTCTCCTCAAATTTTTGGCACAAAATGTGTGAGTATGTGAGTGTTTTTGTGAGTGTGTGAGTGTGAGTGTGTGCTTCTGCATGAGTTATATTCCTTTGTGGAATTGTTGGGCGAACAAAGTAATACACATTGTTGTGCGCCAGTTCTCCTTCAGCTTCTCCATTTTTATGCGAACTCTATGTGTTTCTCATTTTTTATTGCCGCTGGTATGTGTGTGTGTGTGGAGGGTAGGTCCTTGCATTCAAGTCGCACAACAACAACAACAGCAACAGCAAACAAGAGGCAAGGACCTCAAACAAACACACAGGCCCACTCGCGCTCACACAAGGATCCCATCCCAGCAAAATGACACAGTGTTGTGGCGCTTAAAAAAACATAAAATATTATAAAATATTTTACTGCCAGGCCCAGTTATTGTTGCAATGACCTTCGGGCCCTAAATATTACAAATATCCTTCGCTGCCTCTGCCTCTCTCTCTCGGAATATCTGTATTTGTATCTGAATTTCTTGTTTGCTCAGCTGCCTTTTACCCGCAGGAATCGTTGAACTCATCACTCTATACACACACTCCATTTTTAGGGTCCCGCAGGGTGACAGTTTTAAATGGAAATAACAGTAGCTTTTCCGGTTAATTTTCCATAATATATTTTTGGCGAGGAAAATATTTGCACACGCAATTTGATACATAAGTTTCAACTGCAGGTTAGTCAATAGATTAAAATACTGTATTAAATTCTTAAACTAATATAAAATATATTTTCCTTAAGACATTTGAAAAAATAAACAATTTAAAGACCTTGCAAGCACTTTTCCAATCACAATTTCCATTTCAAATGAAGAACAAGCTCTGGCCAGGCCATAAAAGTGTCTATTTTGAGAAACCAATTTAATTAGAAATATCTTTGGGAATGTTGGCCCTCTGGGTGTGTGTGTGTGTCTAGCAAGGACTAAGCTCATTATAAGACCAACAGAGCAAACTCAAATGCAGCCACTTTTGGGGGGCGGTTGTTGTTGTGCCGACGCGACGGTCCGAGAAGTTAATGTGGCTCGAAAATTGCCATAAACCTTTTTGAATGAATACAAATCATTATCACTTTGTTGGCTGGCAGCCTTAACCGTAATTAAACCAACTCAACTCAACTTAACTCAAGGGGACACGGGCTGGCAGGACAATGGTCGTAGAGTTGTTTGCCAGCTAATAAGACATTCTGGTCGACAGCTTGATGAAGGAGGTCGGGCCGGCACCAATGAGTGTCCTTTCTGGATGGTTGATGCACAGGGAAAAATATTAGGAATAATAAAAGGAAAGAAGATAATATATTATAGTTTTTGTTACCTATCATTTAATTACAAAATTGTATATTTAATTAAGAAAATTCTAGAGTCATTATCTTATATATTTATTTCCTTAATAATTTCTTAACTTATGCTTGCAATTTTCCGCTCTGTAATCCCGCTGCTCTCGCCTGTCACAATGTTTATTAAAACAAATGTCCCGAACAAAAGGGCTAAATTTGACCCAGATTTTTTTGCTTTGAGCTTTTCTCTGGCATCTTGTGAATATGCAGAATGGCTTCATCATTTCTATAAAGTTTTCTGGGGCCCCGTTTTTGAGACAAAAGGCGGTCTGACCCCAACCTAAAACAATTAAGCCAGCTGGCAGGACACACACAGAGTGTGAGAGAGGAAAGGTCGCCTGCGTGCGGAGGTCAGAGTTCAAGCTTTCGCCTGCAAGAAAATCTTAATTATTTTAATTGCAATGCAATCATCAATGGCTGGCTACCCCGAATTATAATGCCAGCCATTAAATTGTGAATGGGAATGCGAGCAAACAATCGCATTTCACGCAGAGCCGCCGTCGTTGCCGTCGCCGTCGTCGTTGACAGCTGCTGAAAAGTAGGCTATGGTAATTTTCATTTCCACTTATTTTTCTTTGTTTGTCCTGCGGCTCTTATCAAAAATAATGGCTGATTGTTTGCTGTGTTTGCTGCCATGACTGAGCCCCCCAAGGCTGCGTGAGTATGGCAAAATATTGGTGGAAAATATTTGCATAGACTCGCCCGGGCGCACAAGGTAATCCCCCGCAAGGGTCCTTTGTTTGTGCTTATTAAATGAGTGGGCAACGGAATAAAATGAATGGTTAAAACTAAGCCTGGGTCCAGTGTCCTCCTGTCCCGTGTCCCTAAATGTCCTGCCCACTGCTAATCCCATAATCCGCTTACGACGAAGCAGAAGTTTCTCGGCGTGACACATCACCTTTCAATTTGCATTTCAATTCATCTCCGTTTCATCTGCCGGGTTTTGATTGCCCCGATTGATCGCCTCCAACTTGGTGTGTGAGTTGCAATTAGTGTTTTCAGAGTGACTGGTTAATTATGCAGTAATTGCACTTAATATGCATTTCCGCTGAATTGAGCTCGATTTGAGTTTCGATTGCCCTCAATTACGTATGTAATGGGGGCACAGCATGGAGGCAAGGCCCACAACGCTCTGTGTAGATGAAAAAACAGAATTTAGTTGCAGGCAGGCACAAAAAACTTGTCAGCTCAAATATTTACTCGTGTATGCATTTTTTATGGGACTTTGTTGGGCCAACAGAATGACTACAAATTGGCTGCCGCGTTTTCTGGTAAATGCTTTTAGGTATAGAATATTTTTGGAACAACAGGATATTTTATAGAAGTGCTAATAGCTACTACTTATATCTACTAATGATAGTTATTAAACATTTAAGAAAGTTGTAGTTTTGTATTTGATATCCTTATATCATAAAAAACCTATGTGCTGGATTACATATAAATCCATTATTTAAGTACAAAAAAACCAAAGCTTCATCTCCCAATTCCTGCCTGATTTCCAGTTAGATTAAAAATTGCAGCTGTTGGACGGGTATAGTCCAGAGCTAGCTCTGCCAAAAGATCATACAAATTTCGAGCATTTAGGACTTCCAGAACAGCTTTTAGCCATTTGATTACTCTCAATGGAAATGGTGTCAGCTCAAAGGCACTGTCTATAAATTGAAAGTTTCGTCGCGCATTGGGAAAGAGCTCTGTCATGGCATCGAGCTGAGCCTCCAGCAGACAGATTGATGCTATGTAATCACAACGATCCTCGAAAACATAACATTCTATCCTACAACGCGGACCCGGAGTGGCTGGCCAGCCCGGAAAACTGTACTCCCGCCTTCCGTATAGCTTAAAGTCCAGGAACTGGGCCAACCGAAAAAAACTCCTTAAAGGTTCATCTCCAGGACATGACTGCTCATTGATCTGATTGACCAAAAGACCCAGTTTCGAGAAGGCATGACTGGCATTGGGATTGCGGAGCCTTCGTTTCAGGTGACAAGAGGCGGCTATTGAAAGGCTGGCAGGCAGCAGGAGAGGATCCAAGGATCCAGGCAGCTCATGAAGTTCTTCTGCCTCCACTGGTAGTGAGCGTCCTTCAGGATTATTCATTAAGGAAGCCATTTGGTGGGTTTGTCTTAAACGAGACTCGTCAATCTTGCTCGGGGGAATACGTTTAGCCCACTTTGCCCTTAAAGTTAAAGGTAGACTCCGTTCGTGCTCATCCTTTTTTAAGTTAATCCCTCGATGCTCTAGTGGGATGGCTCCACCAATAGCTCTGTGATCAAGTTTAATCTCCGCATTGTTCTTTGGCATGACACCCTTAGCATGTAAATCAGAAACCAGAGTAGTTTTGTCCAGCATCTGCTGGCTGGTATATAAAAACTCCCTCTGAAGATTTCGCCTCAGGCGAAGCTTTCGTCCTTGTTTCAAGTCGTTCTTAGATGCCACAGAAGCTAAGCGGCCCTGCATTCTCACGGGGATCTTTGGCTGCTCCAGAGATCGGATGCCAAAGAGGTTCTGCTTTGGAGGAGAAACGCCCACTTGCTTCGATCCAAAGCTACGATATGAAAGCCTCACCACATGTCCTCTGTACCATGTCCTTCGCACCGCCTTAGATGCGTCTCGAACTATCTTGAATACCTGTTCCTTGATGGGGGTGTTCTTAACCGCATCATCGGTTTCGATATATCCTGAGCAATACACAATCGAGAAGTTTTGAGGTCCGTGATTGCGTTCGATCAGGCGAAGTTGGTCCTGAGTCACCGTAATAACTCCCCGATGGCTGCGACCTTTCAGGCGATAGCAGTGAACTTTGTGGCAATTTTTCTGTTCTTTGGGAAACTCCACGGGTGTAATCAGTAGAAGAATTTTACGGTGATCCTTACAGCAACCGCTTTGCCAAATTAAATTCGCAACGGCTGACCGGGAGTCCAGTCGAGGAATCTCAGGATCTCTCACAACTGTACAACTCTGACCACAAAGATGATATTTTCCTTGGTAAGATTTTCCTCCGCTGAAAAGGTCTAGAATCTGAGAAACTTCGTCATCAAACTTCATCATGTTAGCTGAATTTTCATTATTGATTGATGACATGGCAAAGGATAATGAAAGTTCTTCGATTTTGCTCCTCACTAAATATTTTCTTGAAATAAAACCTTGGAGAAGAAAGTTGTGTTAATAATAGTCATTGATGTACAGCAGTAAAGACTTACTAATAATTTGGTTGGAAAATATTTTCAAAATGTTACTGAATAACTAACAAAAATTTCGAAAGAAACACTACAAGTTTTTTCACAGACTTTTTAAAAAACTAAAAGGGTTATTCCTATGAAATGTAAGGAGATTGTGACAAGGATTTCAATGATAGAATGTCAAGTTTTGAGAAGCTAAAAAACAAAGTTTATTGCTTAATAACTCCCGTAATTATTTAAATATTTTATTTTAATTTGTAGTAAAATCTTAGTTGAATTTAAATAAAATAACATCCACAAAGGAATAGTGAAAAATTATTTTCTTAAATTAAATTGAAAATTGCACGTCATCCTTAAATTTATTTTGCAAGTTTCGAACCCTCGAGTGCTAGTTCTATTTAAATAAAATAAATATACAACTGTTCCAAAAACAACAAATACACATTCAGTCAGCAAAATTTCATAAGTGTTTTATTCCGCAACTCCAGGTACATTTTTATTTATATTTATATTTATATTGTTCTGTGCAAAAGTTGCTCGACTGATAAACAATTTCATAAAAATGTAAAGCTGATTTCCCCGTCGATACTCCCTGAGAGCCCCACGAAAAAAATAAACACACACAAAGCACACAATCATTTGTTGCAAGTTGCAACCCAAATGGCTGCTGCTGCTGCAACTGCTGCTGCTGTAGCAACTACTGTAGTTTCTAAATAGAATTTTATTAAAATCGCTTGTTAAAAACTTTTGCACATTGAAAAAGTTGCAGCTATTTTGCTGTTTGTTTTTTTTGTAATATCTTTTTTTTGTTGCCTGCTCGTTGCCCGTTGGGATTGTGGCAGGGCGGAAATTGGTTGGACAGCGGCGCATAAAGCACACAAAAATGTGCGTCAATAACAGGCAACATGCAACGTGGGTCCACATCGGAACAAAAGCCAATCAAAAGTTTTTCGAGGGCGAAAAAAAAGTAAAGCAAATACGAACTTCGATGCAATCGGCTGTGCATAGATTTAGCCACCAAGCCCTGCAATTACCCAATCACCCAAAAACCCATCTAAAATCCCCGCCAGGAAGCAGCCGGAGGAGTTGTTGGTCCTTCCTCACCTCGGTGCATATGGGGGGGCCAGCTGTCAGAGATCGAGATCCTGCGATAAGTCGACATATTGTGGAATGGGTTTAGTAAATACACACAATACAGATGAGGGCAACAGAATAGTGACGATGTTAGAGGTGATTTTATAAGTGCAAAGGATGTTTATTTATTCGTAAAAAGATTGAAAATGTTACAGTTAGTTTTTCCAGTAACTTAAAGTACTTTAGTCATGAGAAAGTTAACTAAAATCATTATTTATTTACTTAAAATAAATACAAAATTTATTACAAGTTAACTCAAAGGTTTTCTATTAATTTTAAACGAGTTCTTCCCCAATTTCCTTATACTTTTCAACCTATATATTCACCTTCATATATAAACATACCTTTTCAATTTTATTAATATTTCGGGATACCCTTTTTGCTACCAAATTGACGGGCGCTGTAAAGGGGCGCCTCTGCGTGCACCTTCGGGGAGCTGTTGGCGCTACAACGCGGCAGACAAGTAGTTAGCATAAATTTGCTATAAATTCGCTAACAAGTGATTTGTGGTGTGTGCGCTGTAGCTTTTGGCCATAAATTAAGCCTCACTTTTTATTTTGCATACACACTTGGCAGGGAGAGAGACAAAAAAAAAAGAAGGTAAAATGTAAACAATTATCTGCGTGCCCGCAGCTGCAGCCACAGGAAGAGTCGCAGGATCCATTGGAGATGCCACACATGCGTTCGCAGGACAGGCGACGGCGACGAAGGCAACTGAGATTTATGCGATTCACACACATAAAAAGAGTCCTGCCAAAAAAGGGAAAGGAATTCGCAGGCTTTTGATTAATTGCCGCCACATTTTACTCACCGCCCCGATGGCTGCTGCCTCACTTGGCACCACTTTCCACATTCCGCTCGAGGCTCTCTGAGCTCTCTGCTCTCCTACATTTTCTTTCGACTCTTGTGTTTTTCTTCTTCTGGCCAGCTGCATGGTTTATTTGCAGACACGTAGCAC
This sequence comes from Drosophila punjabiensis, assembly GCA_008042585.1. Taxonomy (NCBI): domain Eukaryota; kingdom Metazoa; phylum Arthropoda; class Insecta; order Diptera; family Drosophilidae; genus Drosophila; species Drosophila punjabiensis. Next base: position 80,244 of record VNJR01010744.1, read on the forward strand.
TCGCAGTCGCAGTCCCTTCGCCTTCATAAATATCATAAAAATCCTAAAAAAAAGGAAGGGAGGGAGAATGTATATAGAGATGTGTGTCGTCGGCTGGCGTCGTCTAGGAGCTGCGGGCCAAACCGGAATTTATGCGCAATTTATGCCCCACACTCGGATTTTACTGTTACAGATTGTATTGAATAGATATATATATATGGAAAGATTTCGCTGGCATATGGCGGGGCGAAATCTTGATAATAAACGACTGCTTTGCCATTCAATTGCAAATTTCCCCGCTCACACATTGAAATATTGTTTCTTTTTTGGTCCGAGCAGCAAAAACTGCAGGCGAGTACATATTGGTTGGGTTTTCTTCTTCCTAAACTGAAAGTTTAGTCCTGGGGACTCGTGGCCCGGATTATGATATTTAGGAGAAGAGTGCCTGTGTGCCTGCCTCTCCTTCCAAGGAAATCCCTCGACTCGCTCCATTTTCCATCCTGCTGCTGCGCCACATTGCGTATACGCCGCATTAAACATTTAAGCACGGAGACTGTAATTCGTTTTTATTGGCAAACGCAGCTGATTTAACAATTTCGACGCCGTTCAACTTAATTTCAAGTTGCCTCGTGTCCTTGTTCTCTCTCCCGTGTGTCCTTTGCAGCTCGCAGTTCGCATTTCGCATTTGTGGCAGTTTCAGTTTGAGTTTTTTGGAGCTCTCGCGCGCGCGTGTGTCAATATTTGTGGGGAAGGAAAAATGCTTTGGCAAGACAACAAAGTTGAAAGTAAATGCTGCAGCTCTTCCCCTCGCTCCTTTTTACTTTCGTTATTTCGTTATTTTTTTTTTGTTGGCCAATAAATAAAATCCTTATCAATTGAAAATTGATTGATACACGCGCTTAGGTGCTTGGGCCTGATCCTACCAGGCAAGGCCAGCAGCAAAATCATCATCTTCGCCAGGCAATAACCCCATATGGACAGCTAATAGATGTGTTTTTGCCAGGAAAGGCACTGTGAGAAAATCTTTAGGGATTTTTAAGAAACAAGAAGAAATGTTTTTGGTAATATTTATGAGCTTTTAAATCATTGTAATCTATCTAAGATCTAAGTATAACTTTTCCAAACTCAAAATAAAATGGGAATTAATTTATTTAGAAAGTAACTTGTTTTGTTAGGATTAATTATGGGTTAAAAAATGAATTTTCTTTTAATGAAAAGTCACATTATAGGTTCAAAAATTAATTTTCTTTTAATGAAAAGTCACAGAAAGTCACAGAAATATATTTAATTTTGTATTTATCAAAACAACAACACCTTTCAATATTTACCCTTTTAAAAATATATTTTAGTTATGAACTCACCATAATAACCTTCTGCCATTTTGTTAGTTTTATCTCCTTTTTCTCTCAGTGCACCTGTGCGTGCCTTCATCATCAGAGAGCACCGAAAAAAAATACCAAAAAGTGCGCAAAAAGTAGATGACGAAATGATTAATGGTCATTTAAGATTAGCTAAAGTCACATTCAGACACACTCAGCAGAAGCTCAGGGGAAGGGCGAGGGAAAAATAGAAAAAAAAGGGAAAAAGGACGAAGACGAGGACTTACAGCACACGCCCCCGATTTGTTCCGAGGGGGCGGGGACTCGCTCCCTTTTTTAGGTGGCTGCCCCGCCCATTTGTTTGTTTGTTTGTCTATTTACAGTTAGGTAGCCAATTTGAACTTTGAACCTCGGATCAATCAATCTGCTATTATGTTTATTGTTGCTGTTGTAGTAATTCTTACACGTAATTGCTTTTTGATTTTTTTCCCTCCAAGTATCTAAGTATCTGTGTATCTGTGTATCTGAGTATCTGTGCGGGAGCCTTTTTTGAAAATTGCATCATCATCAAGTCGTTGTCATCGTCGTAGGCCCCCGTCTTGATGGATTGGCAAACATTTGAACAAGACAGAAGGGAGACCGGACCGGACCCATCCTTCAGGGTCCATCCATTGGCATATGTTAAATATTCGGTAGGGAAGTCCTTGAAGCGAATCCATCCCATTGTATTTGGCTAATGGCGCCATGGCCCTATCGGAACCCATCTCGAGCTATCTCTCACTCATCCCACACACACTGTTCTCTATTTTTAGGTATCGTGGATACGCAAAAAGGATTATCATCTGCTTACGGTCGGCTTAACAACCTACAGCAGCGATGAGCGATTCAGTGCCACGCACTTGAAGCATTCCGAGGTGAGTCCTGCCAAGTAATTTGCATTGCTGATGGCCAAAACAGGGGGCCAAGGGAGGGTTTAAAAGGCAAGAAGTCTGAGCTGATTGCATCGTATCGGAGACCTGCATACGAAATTATATGCCAAACACTTGGGGGAATATTTATGACCAAAGGAATTATAGATTTTATTTTCTGACAAGTTCATTTTGCATGTCTAAAATTGGAAATATATTTTTAAAAAATATTTAAATGTCTTGTTTAGCAAATTTAATTAAGGAAATTATAATTTCTAACATTTTTTAGTTTGTTTTATAATTTATAATGTTAGAAAACCCTTTCTTGGCCTTCGATTTCTCTCAGTGCACTCTACATCTTTGCTTTAGCCACGCTCCCTGGCTGAATATTTGCTGCATTGTGAGCTTTTCGCCTCCGGTCGGCCTCGAATTGCCGAGACGTGACAAAAATTCAGTGCGGAATATTGCAAAAATATTTTCAACGCAACTGCAGCGCAGCAAATTGACTTCCAGGCGGAATGGCCAATGTCAGCTACCCCTCGATGGTCTTTAATTCTAGCCTGTCCCCTGTTATCCTGGCGGACTCCTCAAATTCGATTCACTGTTTCTTTTTGCTGAATTTTGTGTGCTCTAAGGTTCTCATGTTGTTTTTTGTGTCACTTGCAGGATTGGACACTGCAAATCAAATTCGTGCAGCTACGTGATGCCGGCGTCTACGAGTGCCAGGTGTCCACCCATCCGCCCACCTCGATTTTCCTGCACCTGAGCGTCGTCGGTAAGTAGAGGCCGGAATTGCCTCGGTAACGGTTACGGTCTCGTTTTCTCGGTTTTTCGATCTATTTTCTATTTGTGATTCGGGGGCAGAGCACTGGTGATTTTCTATAATTTCACGCCTTGATAGCTTTTTCTGTTTTTGCTGGCCAAAACCGAAACGGAATAAACAAATGCTGGCCAGAACAGAGAGAGAGAGTCCACAGACTTTACCAGCCACATTTTTGTGTTACGTTCTCGGTGCGCTCAAGCTGAAATTAGAAATGTCCGTATGCCGAAAAGGTGGAACGGGCAGGAGGACAAAGCAGTATCAGGCTTCGGCAAAAGGGGTCAGAAAAAGGGGTAGGTTTTCGGGTTGGAGCCCCAGCCTGGCTGGGTTCTCATGTTCCCAACTCGGTTTCGGGCCAAATGGCATCGACTCAGCAAGTTCTCAACTCATCGCGCTGTCCTTGGCTAACTGACGCACATTATTCTGAATTTAACAAACAATTTACTTTGAATGTGCTGCGCCTAATGGCCTTTTCTGCTTCTTGCCCGAGCTTCTTCTTGCCATTTTCCGCAAAAACAAAGCCACTCCGTTGGCCCACATACTACATGGAAACTGATGTGACAGGCCGGGCTACACATTTTCCTCGCTGGGCTGTCTGCCAGATGTATTTCATAAATTTTTCGGGGGCACTTTCGGCGGCTCTCTCTTTGTGAGCCAAATTGATAACTGTCAGGGATGGATGCTAACCGATTTAGTCACATGATAATAAAGGATTTGACTTTGACACGGTTTGACCCCAGGGAAGAAGCTGAAAGCTAACCTTTGAACTGTATCCTGAAAGGGGGAAGGGAAAGTCTGAGGTTAAAATAGCCTTGGTTCGTTAATGCCAGACTTCATTTTTTGGGGGGAAATAAATGAGGTGTATTATAGTTAGGTAAAAAAAGAAAGCAAGTTCGGATAAAGTGTAATATAATATACAGATTATGGAGCTTACTTAGTAAGGAATTTTTAGTTTAACAAGCCAACTATAACTTATATCAATTCTTTTCTTCTACCTTATTTCCAAAAAACCCTTTAAAAATCGATTGGTTAGAAGCCCGTGCCGAAATCTCGGGACCCCCGATACGATATTTAACGCCGGGCTCAACGCTGCGACTGCAATGCCGCGTCGTGCAGAATACCGAGGCCTCCGAGTATATATTCTGGTACCACGACAACCGCATGATTAACTACGACATTGATCGGGGCATTAACGTGTCCACGGAGCCAGGTGAGTCCCGATAGCAGCCATGGAAAGCCAATCCCCTCTACCATGTCCTTGTATTCATTGCAGACTTTCAATCATCGGAGCTTACCATTCAGCGGACACGGCGGGAGCACTCGGGCAACTTCACCTGTGTGGCCAGCAACACGCAGCCGGCCAGCGTTTTGGTTCACATCTTCAAAGGTGAGTTGCAAGTTGAAAAAAATTAAAAAACAAAAATGCCATTCAGCTGCCACACTTCCTTGTTGCACGTCACCTCACAATAAAAACTAGACCAGAGGCTCATAAATGCAATATATTCACATTACAAAGAGGAAAAATAATAGGTTGTTTTGTGAAATAATTTAAAAGTATTTAAAGGTTTTGTAAATAAATAAATAAACATTGTTAAGTCTTATTTTTTATATAAATTCTATACCAACAAATATTTTTGCATAATAAAAATCAGATTCCATTACTCAACACCAAACTATTAGGGAGTCAAGTTCCACATTATTTTCAAACCTCAAATACAATATAAAATATTATCTTGTATTTTCTCTTCATAAAATATAAACATAAACTTTTTTTTGCCACTGCACAATCAGCTTTTTCTCTCTCTCTCTCTGGCAGAAAAATTTCAATTATGTCCGGCCAATGAAATTAAAACTTTGAATAAACAAGATAGCTGCTCATTTGCGAATTCGTGATATTTTTACATCTGTATCTCGGCAGCTGTATCTCCGCATCCGCAGAATGTATCTGCATCCTGTGTATCCCCTCTGTATCCCTGTATCCGGTGTAGCTCTTTCGCAGTTCATATATCAGCCTGGTGACTGGTGGCTGGCTAAGAGCGAAAACAATAAAAGTAATTTATGAAAATTACACGGCCGCAAGCATGTGGATTAAAAATGCCCGCGCACGGTGCGCCAGGCAGTGCCATTTGGCAGGCAAACTGCCATTAAAGTCGGGCCATAAACACAGCGACAGGGGGAAAGAAAGAGAGAGGGGAGAAAGGGGATACAGGAGGCAGGACACAGGACCTGGCGGAGACTGTGACTAAAACAAAGAGTGGCCCACGTAGTTAGTGCTTGTCATAATTTATAAGTTTCTGGCGCGATGAAGCGACGACGCTCATTAGCATTTTGTTGGTTAAGCTCACATTTCCCTGCTCCTCCTTCCTTCTTCCTCCTTGTGTGTTTGTTTAAGCTTTGTGTGTTTTTTTAATTAAATTTTTGTGCAAATTTCATTTTCATACTTACACCCCTCTCACCTCTGGTTCTCTCTTGTTTCTTCCTTCCGCAGGCGACCATCCGGCTGCCATGTATCACGGCCATGTGGGCGGCTCCACGAAGACAATGCAGTCGCAGCTGCATATGATTATGATAATCATTGCCAGCGGCTATCGGATATTCCACACGAGTGTATATATGAAGATCGTGTAAATGCTTAAACTGGCAACAAGCGGCAGCATTTGCAACTATGTCATCAGTGGGAGAAGCAGCAGAAGCAGGATCCCCATCTCCTTAAGGAGCAGATCTAATCTAACACTAACCTAAGTTATTTCTCTAACTCTAACTTACTAAAAGCATCTCCCGACACACATACATACGTACTACCATACACCTTAAGCAGGGGTGCCCAGTCAGGGGGCATCGCCGACCTACAGCCTAAGCCAAAAAAACTATCAGAATCAGAATCAAACTTAAGAACTCAATCTCTCTCAACATATGTTCAAGGTGTGCGTGTGCTTGTATCTGTGTGCGAGTGTGTGAGTGTTTGTTCTGTTAATGTATAAGTGTCAAACTTGGCCACAGGATGCCGATGCATCCTGCGCCGCACACATGTATTATATAATATATATAAAAGGGTAAACTTTGCAGACTACTAACGAAACTTAAGCGAGAGAGCGAGCGAGCACCAGGAGCTTTTATCCTTCAGATATTTTGTCGTCAACTCGAGTCCTTGCGCGGTTTATCCCCGACACAGCTCAACGTTCAGAACTGAGACGTGCATTTCCCAATCTAGAACTCATATATTTTAACAAGTTAAGAACTTAGTTTCGGACACTCAATCATTCGGTTCTGATTTACGCAGCATTGTACAGATACAACCACTTAACTGATTAAAATGGATTTAGCTAAAAGGCATTTGGTTCCACCCGTAGCGGACCTTCAGGATTAAGCTGTAAATAAATTATTGGTTAAACTAAATTACATAAATAAACTACTGAGATTAAGTGGAGCGGTTATTTGCAGGCGATGCAAAAAAATTAAGTTAAAGGCAGTTCGGCAAGAAGTTGTTAATCAAAAAGGAAAACATAAGCGAAACCAAAACCAAAACAAACATGAAGCGAACAGAGTAATCAAAATAAACTAATTGTCTAACTTAAGGGATATTTAGCAATTTTTAATTAGTGGACATAACTTTTAACTGTCTTAGCAATGGCGACTAACTAAAGAAGGAGCATAGGAGTTCGAAGAGAGAAGGCTTCCCATGAGTGTGTGTGTGTAAATATCGCAGAAATGATTTCTAGCCCGTAAGTCTGTGTAGTTAAATGTAACGAAAATTAACAAAAAAAACCAAAAACAAAAGACAGAGGAAACCATCAAACGAAAACTGAAACAAATAAAACATAATAAAATTATGCAAAATATAAAAGAAAAATCAAGAGAGTCTTTAACTTTGGGGTGGCTTTCTTAACTTATTTTTCCAGCGTATCCTGGGAGCAACTCGGTTCATTCCATTGCCTGCCAAGGATTTCCCTTCTTGAGTTAATAAAACCAAAGTGTGTGGCGGGAAAATAGCGCTGACTATGGCCCTGACGATGACGAAGATGAAGATGAAGTTGATGGCCTTCATCCGGGCGACACTTGATGCCTGTCCTTCGCCTCGGATTTCTGCCCTGCATCCTTGCTAGCTGGGTAATTAAGTTTTAAATTGAACCACTTTCGACCGCAGAAACTTGTTTCGTTCAATGGAACTTTGATTTGTTGCTAATTCCATTTTTGTTGAATTGCGAAACCGAGTTTAATGAACTGCCCGGGCCCTGGCTTGGCCCAGAAACTTGGCTTAAACAATGCGAAGGACTATGTGCAGCTGCAATCCAATTTGATGGTTATGCTAACCGCATTCGAACGAGCAAACTCGCACACAAAACCAAACACAGACGCTGTAAAACCGAAAAGCAGATTGGGCCAACACTATGCTGGCGAGTGTGCCAATGGCCAAGAGGCAAAACAATAACAACAACAAAAACAAACACAAGAAACAAAAACAAAGCTAACAAAAAGCAAAAAGCAAAACAAAACAAAGGCAAGGCCAAGGCAGCATCATCAAAAGTCGCCCACAAGAGGCAACAGTTTCTGCATACGACCATAAACACACCCTCAAATATATTGTTATTATGTGTTATATCAAAAGCCACTCCAGTTCAGTCCCTCACATGGGGGGGCGTGGCAGTTGCTGCAGGCGTCCAAATAGAAAAGTCAACTCAGCAAACATCTTTCCGCTGGGAGTTGCTAAAGCCAAAAGGAAAGACTGCCAGGCATTCCGCATGCCGCATTCATTTACTCCGCAAAAAGTGATGGAGAGTGACTGTGATGGAATAATATTAAGATAAGTGTTTAACAAGCTGGCTTTACAATATGGAAATATAATTTTTCAGAGCAAGAATAAGAGCTTAGATTGAAATTAAGACCATAAATTGGTTTAAATGAGCAGAAATTATAATTTTGAGATACTAATCAAGCCTTTTCAGTATGTATAATGCTTTGGTTTTTAGGTTAATTATTGGTTAATTGCTGTTTTATATTTTTAAATATTTAAATATATAGAATAGAATACACCTATTAATTCATTATATATTTATCCAAACTATATATTAATTTTCTTACACTAAAAGTTCTTGAAACACTTTCTGGAATAAGCATATATCAAAAAGCAATCTTCTCAGAGTTAAAATCAAACCTCTTTCATCATAAATTCCTCACTTTTCTTATCCTCCCACTTACCAATAATTATCTCAAAAAACCCGAAAAGTAAGCAATTTGGCACAACAGAATTCCTGGAAGAGCCCCAAATCGATGATGCAAATCAAGGCCTTTGTCTGCCACTAATTCCCTTTTGATATTAAATATACACACATAGCCCCCCTTTTGGATCGGGGGCAGTCATTAAGTCATTCTCGACAGTGAATGGACCACTGAACAGCAAAGGCCAAGAGGGCCAAAGAGGAGCTGGCCAAGTGAGGCGTGAATTTTGGCCATGTCAACGCTCAACTCTCGACTCCTGGCTTCGAAAGAGGCAACCGAAAACGGGGCCTGAGGGAAATTTAACAAATGCAAAACGCATTATAACTGTATTTATGTGCAGGGAGTGTGTTGTGTTGGGTGTGTTGTGTCCAGAGGGGAGATGTGAGGTGTGTGTGTGAGCTGTTGTCGGTCAAATGCGCACACACAATGCGCATACCCGCTGGCTGGCCATGGCTGATGCTGATGCCTGATGCCTGTCATAAAAATTCCAATTTAGTTTCCAATTGCTCGACTTAAAGTGCTCCGCCACTCATGAGAGTGTCCCTCCTTATATGGCTGTGTGTGCTGTGGCACTTCATAATAAACTTAACGACGCACAATTATGCTACAAGTTGGCAGTTTGGGACGACGATGAATGCAGAGCCCAGCAATTTCCAAGGCAGCCTTACGTTACTCATACGCCCCGTTGCCACATCCACTGTCTCTCGTCAGAGCCTCTCGCTTTACATTTAGACGCGTCTTGTAATTCAAAATGACTGACACGTACAGCGGGAAAACGGCCTGTTGAAGCGCCCTTGCCAATGGTTTTATTATCGCACACTTTCAGAGTCAGAAATCGATAGCCATTGTAAAAGTGGCAGACGAAGGACCTCTCAGAGCCATCACCATTCATTAGGGCATTAGTTTTGAGTGCATTGAGCACACTTCAAGCTCTGGACTCCCGACTCCTCAATCCTCAATCCTCAATTCACAATCCTGGCACTCCTCCTCTTAGACCGTAGACCAATTTAATTGAACTGCATCGAGATGACCACAATTGAGAGTTTTTCACTTTGGTTATCCAAGCCACAAAATGTTGGCCAGTCTTACTGATTTTGAGATGTCCGAAAAATGTATGGAAAATTGGTTTTGGCAAATTGGTAAATCATCAATTTAATTGTGTTTAAATTGTGGCTAGAAGGTAGCAAATTGCATTTAAATTGAAGCTCAAACTGCATTAACTTTAAATATATATATATTAACCTTGCTCCCCTGCTCCTGCTTCACTTAGCAATCAAATCAACTCAAATCATGGCTGACTTGAAAGCCTCTTAAAGCTGCCCCGCTTACTGAATGCCCAATTACCGAAAACTTTTACCGAAAAAGCACTTTAAGTTAACATCCTCGCAGCCATTAGCTCAAGGTCGTCCTCCTTTGTGTGCGCATAATGGAAAGCAATTATTTGCCCAACTTCTTACACACGCACACCCCTCTGGAAAAGCAAACCCAAAAACTCAGTCAGAATACTAAGCACACGCAGTTACACAGCGGCCGCAGATTAATCGAATGCGATTGAATATAGGTAGGCAAATACTCGTTGTACAACCATTGCCCAGAATCGAACAATTCAAACAGGCTGGGGACCACTTCAAAACGAAATGGAAAAGTCACAGAAAGAAAGCTTCGGAATATATCTTTAAGTATAAACAGGAAGAAATTCAAGTAGGTTTTGGGTTTAATAAAAAAGGGGAGAATAATAAAGTCAGGATAGGTTCTTGAGGCTTTTATACATTTTAGAGCCTTAAGGGGGAAGGTAAGTTTCTATATTATTTTTAAAGTCATGTTAGAGGTTACAATATTCCTAGGAAAAGCATTTAATCTTAAATAAAGGTAAAGTAATCAAGGTAAGAACAAGAAAAGAAGCTAACTTTGGGAAGATAACATTTATATAGCCTTGCAGTTCGACTTTGAATCAGGAAAATCGATCATTACTCAGCCAAAAATGCATATATTTATATTCGGAAAGCTTTTCTACGCTAGTTTTTATTAGGACAAGAAATCTAGATTGTAAATTTTAAAAATCAAAATTTCAATTTATTTTTTGTAATTTTTTGATAAATTTGGCAATGTAACCCCTTAAAAAATATTGGAAAAATTTAGTAAAATTGTTTTTCGTAAAAACATGGCAAGATTGTTTCAGCTTTTAATGCTTATCATGAATATATATGATTTATAGGGTCGGAAGCGACTCCTTCACTTCGTTGCAGGCTTATGACTAAAATGCAATACCCTTAAAGGGTATATAAATATGATAAATCCAGAAAAAATTATTCTTATCCCAAATTTTACGGCCTTAAAATCCTTATAATCCATTATTTCATCCTCTTATTAAACTCTTCCAATTTTAAGTTCAATCCTTTTAAATGAAACCCAACATTGTTACAATATTTTCTCCATGTGTCTTTTAGCCAAAGTTTAGGTTGCTTCGTTTAGGTCATCTCGAGTGTCCCTCGATGGCCATCAGCAGATGTTCGGGGCGTGGCCATATTCGAACTCATTACCGCCACACACAGATGAGTCTTATTTGCGCTTAGCATTCCCCACGCCGAACTCTTTGATGTAATGAGGGCCAATTAGGCCGGGCTTACAAGTGCAGGCGGTGGCGTCAGAATGGGGCACGGGTTGGGTTCCGTGTGGGGCATCTGTTGCCGACATATTGAATTGTTATTGTTATGTTGCAGTTTTGTAGCCAATTACTTGAGCATGTCCTGTGCTCTTTACTCCTTCTATGCGCTAAAATCTGTTTAGTTCTGCGTTTGTTTTTGTTTTCTATGTGCAAACACAACGGCCAATTATTGTGACAGGACATGGCCTGTTGCATGTTTTGGCCAGAAAAAAAAACGGCCCAGAGAGCGTGCAATATTCAACAGAGAGAGTGGTAAGAAGTGCACAGAGAGAAATAAGTTTATGATAATTGAGAGAGGAAGAACGATTACTTACTACTGAATATTTAATAACAATTTAAGACTTTATTTCCAAGCTTTCTGTATTCATTTTCTTTCTATTTTTTTATTTCCCAGATATTTATAACCTTTAAGAATCTATTACAAACCATTTATATTATCCTCTCTCAATTGAAATAATTTTATTTGCTATATTTTTTCGCCGAGTGCGGTTGAAACTGTGCCACACAAATTTATTTTTATACTTCTGGATTCCTGCCGCTTTGTTTGCGGCCTATAAACAAGTTGTGCCGAAGGCAGGAGCAGTAACAGAAAGCTTTAAAAATAAATTAAATGCCATAAAACAAAAGGATTAGCTCGCTGGCATGTCCTGGCAACCAAAAAAAAAACAGAGAGAGTGAGGAGCAGGGCAAGGGGCGCCATAAACAAAGCGTGGCAATGACAAAACTTAACCCTAAGCAAAAGACAATAAAAACACTTAGAGCAGCGAGGGGGTTCACACACAGATACACACTCACACTCTCACATAATGCCATAAGGAATGGCCGCAATGACCCAGCTAAACATAAACAAAAACGCAAAATGGCGCAAACATGCCACAAAGCAAAGGACAAAAAGGAGGACGAGAAATGAAAGGGAAACAAGTGTAGCGCACATGAGAGATATGAACTAGAAATAAACAAATATTTCGCACACAGGACCCCCGCTCCAGGACCCCGCCTCCTGGTTGCTGTGAAATTAGTTGGCAATGATAAAGATAAGTAACGTGAAATATGCGGCCCTCGCAATGTGTTTCTTTTTTTCCACCCAGCAAGGACCAAGGACCATTGAGTCTTCCTTCGCCATATTTGCCCTGCCAAAAGGAAAAAAAAAAGGAAGACAACATATAATTTTATGACACTGATTTCTCTCTCCCATTGCCACGATATTTGCATAGAAAGCACATAAAGGCCACTCGAAAACTATGGAAATATGACCCTCGATGGATCCTTCACATAATTCGGCAAACAAAAAGGCTTGTTTCGCCGTAAACAACATTTTAATTAAATTACCCAGCTGAAAGCTCTCTCTCTCTGGGCTTAAATTAAATATGAAATCAAGTGCAGATTGCAAACGCACACACTTGCCGTCTATCAGTCAAACGTCCTTCTAAATGCCTGGCAATTGTGCGGAAAACAAATATGTATAAATTCATTTGTAAAATTCTGACAAAAAAATAGCCCTAAATAATTGAAATGCAATCAGGCTGGAGGGGATTTGTAGAATGTATCAGCCGAGGCAATACAACCGATTCTGGGAAATGCACATAAATTAATTTAGAAATCACAAATTCAGACCCTGCTCCAGAGTCCTTGTGAAGTGTCACTAACTCGACTCAATTTAAGGCTCATCAAATATAAAAACTGTAAGGCAGGCTTTGCCTTGCCCATAAATAATTTAATAAGGCTCTCTGGCAACTCAATTGGATTAAATCCTGGGCATGCACAGGGACTCGGACTTGAACTGAGACAGAAACAGGACAGGGACATGACACTTGCAATGCAATTCACAGGACTTTCTCCGCCTGCATCTTGACCCGGCTCAGTGTCATGGCAGTTGCCATTGCTAATTGGCCAACACTTGGAGTCGCATCTCGTATTTCGCATCGATTTTGCATAACGGCCATGGGGAAATGCTGATGCGGTTTTCCGGCCATCAACAGATTTTCCATTTTGGGGCTATTTGTCATGCACGTTCCACGTTATCAGGGCGTTGCTGTGGCTGTTTGCCCGCTTGTCATCGTGATGTTCCTGATGTTCGTATGCATACAGTGCACTCGCATTGTGGATTGTTGTGTATGCCACGCCCGGTGGCGTTGCACATTATGATTTGTGTGTAAGTTAAATTGCCATTACCAGCCAGAATCGCATTCCCCCAGATGTGGCAATAAATGCATATTCATATTCCCAGTGCGTGTGCGAGGGCGTCACAGAGATGGCAATGCGGTGTTTTTCTCCAACAATTATATTTGGAAGCTAAAAATAAAATTAAAAGAATTATAAATCTATTGAAAATCTAATAAGACTAGTCTCTTACTCCTTACAAGACTGTAAAGCTTACGTTTTGAATTTATTTTATGTAGAACTTAAGTCCACATTTTTATTTCTCACAAATAAACACCCAAAAAAACCTCACATTAAGATATCCTGTTCAGGTGTTTTATTTTTAGCACATTTTCTCTGCTCCTGAAAGGTGTCACTGGCATCACTGGCTTGTGATAAGCATAATCACTGTGGCCACTGGCCACGTTCAAGGTGTTTTGTTTGTTCGGTTAAACAAGGAGGCAAGCCGACAAGGACACACAGCAGGAGGAGCTTCCTGTATAGTGTCATTAGGCAACCTTTGGCAGATATTAGGGGAATAAATTATTCAGAACTACGGCTAAGCTAGGACCTGCAGGAATCAATTTTATAATAATAATTTCACAGAATCATAATGCAGTTTCCGATATTGACATTCCCAGATTGCTGCTGACTGGCTGACTTTGTTTGCCTTCTGTTTGTGCTGACTGCTGCTTTGGCTGCTTTGCAAGGGGAAACTCGAACTGTGGCCACACTTGAAATTCGGAAAATTCCCAAAATTCCACACACAAGCGCTGGGCAAACACAACACACACAGAGAGATGACTTTTCTAGAAAGCGAGCAATCGAGTCCTGGCCGCAATGCAAATAATCAAATCTGCACTTGGCGCTTGGCGAATGCAACACAAATCGAATTTCAAAGATCCTTTTGCATATTTGCTTGTGGCAAAACGCATGTCCTTTGATCTGCGAATTATGTGCAGTTTACTTGGCGTAAGCTGCGGCCAGGAGAAAGCATTAAAAACAATCCCAAACTTAAATAGAATCCTTGCTCCCCCTCTCCCCTGAGCTCTGTTTTTTGTTCATATTTTTTCAGTGGGTTGACAAACACAGCGGAGCTTCGCAGGAGAGAGATATTCTGACAATTTCTGGAGCATACTTACGGGCGCACTAACAAGCATTGCGTGCCAGCAAACAAAAAGTAAAATTGCTCCCCACAACAAAGGACCAGCCAGGAGCGAGTGAGAGTGTGTGTGTGTGTGTGCTCCAAATAGCAGCTCAAGTATTTCCAGACACGCTGCATCCCCACACACACACACACCCTCGCGCAAGGATATGAGGGATATGGAGCTCCTGTCCGCCGCCTCGGCTGCAGATCCTGCGAGGCGAAACATAAGCACCAAGATTGAGATGCTCCCGCAGATGTTGTTGGCCGGGCCAATATGCTGCTGGGGGTGTCCTGGGTGTGTCAGCGGTTAAACTGCTAAACGCTTCTTGGCACCTTAACAAGGAAAACAGCTGCAGCCGAAGCAGCAGCAGCAGCAGACAAACAAAATATTGTTACAAGAGAAATTGCCAGCAAATAGAAAGAAACGCATAAAAAAAAGGACAATAAAAAGTAAAGTTTTTCCTGGCTCTGGCTCTGTGTTTGTTTTTGTTGCTTTTTTATCTGTGGGCCCGGCCAAAATATGTTATTCGGGTGAAAGTGGTCGTAAAAAATTGGGAAAATGAACTGTAAGTGTGGCGTTCATGAATATTTTTTTACCGAAAAGCAAGGAAATTTGAGTCGTAAAATAGTACAAAAAACCTCGCTTATTTACATTTTTAATTAAGGCCAGCTTTTAATTATGAAATTATTATTATTATTAACTCGATTTTAATTGTTTTTTAAGTAATTATATTATTTAATTAAAAGGTATTCAAGTTCCAAGAAATAATATTATTTCCATAACAAAGCCTTAAACATGTGCCTTCCATTTTTGTTAAATTTTTTATGGATTTCCTTTCTTTATTTGTTCTTTTTTTGGCTTTGCCAAAACAAATAAAAATACCTTGTCTCCTTCGGGATTATTCCCCTTGGCAGGTTATATCCAAGTTTATCAGCCCATTCCATTGCAGCTTTTACTTTGTTTGGTCTTTGTTCCAACTTTCCGTCTCTTGGCCAACTTTTATTTTTGGTTCTGAAGCAGCAGAAGCAGACACATGCTGTACGAAAACAGTTCGTTCACCCTTGGAAAAGGCCACGCATTAAATTTGCAAATTTCTTTTCTTTAATTGTGCGTCAAGGCGTTAATGAGGGGATCATGCCAGAGGGGTTGGTGTCCAGGCAACGGACCCATATTCGTGACCCAACAACTGACCGCGTCGCTATCCGCAACTATCCACACCCAAAAACCATGATTGATAACATCTCCAGGACACTCGCAAACACGTGGTTACTGTGCGTGAGTTTGGTGGCAGAAAAAAAGGAGAAAAAAATAAAACATGCGGAAAAAGCCAAAGGAAATTTGTCCAGAGGAAATTTGTATGTAATTAACAGCTTTATTAAATTTTACTCTTTAATTAAAGTAAACAGCGCTTTTTTGGGACTTCGGGCTTTTAGAGATTCTTAAGAATAATCAGGAAAGCAGTGAAACATTTGGTAATATTGTTTATATCAAAAATTCTTTTTCAAAACATATATAGATTTATTCTCAATTATCTCTAGAATTTTTTCATAATTTTTCCTATACAAAATCTCCCCATTTTTTTCCTAGGTGCATCCACCGTTTGGTCAGCGACTGTTGGCTGCCACCGCTACTCGTTGGACGTTGGTCGTCGGTTGGCTGCTGTCCCCTTATCGCAGCACTTAAATTTGCCCTGCCATGTGTCAGGGACCAGTCCAAACCGAAAACCAGGCCCTGATTCTGGCCAGGACCGACACGTGTAACTGCCTGGTCATATCAGCCAGCCAGGACCTGAGCGCGAGTGCATTGTGTGTGGGTGTGTAAAGTGTGGAGTGTGGCTTTTGCATTCGGGGCGGAAAATCAGGGACGTGGGACTGCGATTATTATTGCATGCAGTCAGTGCCTGCTGCTGGCAGATATATATATGTACCATATATATATCCATATTTAATATTTCGACCGCCACCGCAGCTTAAAGCAATCACCGCCAATGTCGCTCAAGTCGAGGACTCAAAGGACCGAAAGGGACGTCAGCGGAGTGAAAACAAAACATTTCATGCAATTTGCACTTTCGAGTGGCGTGAAAAAATCTGGGTAGCAAAAAGGAGCAGTACCACTGAGAGGGGAGGGGGCAGGAGCAGCGCATTCCTGCTGGTCCTTGTAGAAGGAAATGAGCCTGAAGCTCACTGGGGATTTCAGCTTGGACTACCGCCGCCTGCCGACGCCGCCTGCACTGGAGCATAAAAAACAATGCTGAGGCTGGAAGTGTAATAAAAACTAAGTAGCTTACAGGCTCATTGCTTTGCCTCCACGCCCACTGCACTGGGAGAAATTAGAGCTAAAATTGAAATACTAATTACTTATAGAATATAAGAACTCTACTACTAATAAATTCTTTCTCAGAAAAGTAAGTTAATCCTTTTTTAAATATAAATTTTTAGGATATGAAAGCTTAGATCCTTCCTTGTTATTTCTTTTCTAGAAGTTAGCAACATAAAGCTCCTGTTCTTTTGCTCAGTGCACCCACCTTCCCTTGGCCTCAAGTCAGGACTTTTTTGGGCTGGTGAGGCGGCATTATGCAAAATTCAGGCCCGCCGTCTGTCTTTTCGTCTACCCATCCTGTTGGTTGGTGAAGACTGTTCTTGGTCCTGGAGCTGCTTACTTAACGTTTGTGTGGGCGTGATTGTTTTACATGCTGCAACATGGCCGTGTCGCCAGGACCTACCCCTACCTCTTCATGGCTTCCTGTGTCTTTACTCACGCTCCTCTTTTTTCCGGTGAGAATGTGTCTCTAATAACCTAACGTGCTGCTCGCATTAAATATGCTAATTTTTACAGTGAATACATTCCCGGGCAGTGGCGACAGGAAGGCATAGCCTCGCCTCGACTGACACCTCTCACCTGCTCGTCGTCCTGCAACATCCTGCCGCGGAGCAGTTATAGTTCTCCTCTCAGCCCCATTGCCATCATCATCAGGCGTATTATTTGCCACAACAGGCAGCCGCACGCATATTAAATGCGAGATGATGTTGTAGCTTGCCATGTTGCTCCCGTTGACATTTAGCGGTAACTGGGTGGGGTGTGAGGTCCTTGGTCCTTGAAGAGGTGGTGAGCCAAAGCTGCCGTCGCCCCACTCTCCACACAGAAATTGAGAGAAATTACGCTGCAAATTCCACGAGAAAAATTATGAACAATTTTTTTCGACTGCTTTTTTTTCTCTGTTCTGTTCTGTTCTGTGACAAGATTTTTGCTTACGCTCATTTGTTGGTCCTGTCCCCCGTGGCCAAAACCCTCTAATGGTAACGTTAACTTTGCTAGGGAATTTGTGGCACAAAAATATATAGCTTGGAATACTGTTTTCTACTCTCTTTAATCTTGATTTCGGAAGGTGAAGGTATTTTCGGGGAGTTTATTTGGGGCTTTGAGGGTAGTTTTGGTTGAGTTTTATAATTTTTAAGGACTTTAGAAAGGATTTTCTTAATAAGAACTCTATTATACAACAACAATTTTTATTTTAAGCTTAATTGTAAATGAAAATCTTAATAAATTTCCAATTTATTAATGTTAATAATATTGAACTAAAAGAAAAAATACTTTCTTTAATAACTCACCTTTAAGACCATTCCTTCTCCAAGATAACCCCTAATTTTCCTCACCGTTTTAAGAACTGTAATCAACATAACTGCCTTGTATACATAAATGCTCTTTGGCAAAATAAACATAATATTAAATCCCGGCCAATTCGCGGCAAATTGCAGGGTATGTGGAGCCCCGCAATGTCATCCTTGTGGTCCTTGTTTTTTGGCTGCTGCTCCTTGCTCCCGCTGCTCCTTGCTCCTTTTGGCTGCCGTCGTTGAAGTTCTTCTTGTTGTTTGTTGATTTTGTTTTGCGCGCTCTTGTTTTTATGCCCGAAATATTCAAATTATGTCAAGGAGGGAGGCGGGAGGTAGAGGGAGCCACGCCCCCGTTGCCTGGCTGACATCATTGTCAGTGAATTAAAAACGTCATAGGGGCTTATTTAAATAAATTATAAGCAGCATGAAGCAGGGACAGGTGCCACGGAGCAACGGCGCTTTCAATAAAGGTAAATAATTCATCACATAAGTGGGGCTTATTAGCCAAAACTCGCTCTTAAGACATTAGAAAGCCATGTGGGAAGCAACAGCCGGCATTGCTGGAATTCACAAGTTTGGCCTTTGGAATTCCTAAAGGAAATTAACAGCGAAGCTGCTACTTTCTTTCTTCTTTCGAATATATATAGTATAAGGTAGAGTGTATCTCCTGGCCCCTGGCGCTTGTCAAACTTTCGAGAGCAAACGAAACAAAATTATCCCCTACCTGCCACAACCACCTCAATTCGAATGGAATAAGAATACAAACACGAATACGAATACGAAACGAATTCGAATCAGTATAAGAATAACAAATGCTGGCTGGGTGCTCGTTTTGGCCTGGCTTTTATTTCAATTGCTGCGGCGGCGGTTCAGTCGGGCGGAGTTAACATTTAAAGTGCCAATAATCGCAACCGAAAATGCAAACGAAATGCAGAACGTGCCTCCGTCGGGGTCTGCAGGTGTCTGCGTGCTTATCGCCCAGGACTTCTAGATATCCCTGCCCTGCCATGTCCTGGCCTGGCCCTAGCCTGTTGAGCCATTTACAAGGATGCACCAGAGGGAGCAGCAGAGAAGTTTTCTGAAAAGAAAGGCAAATACACAGGGAAAAGGTGAGGAACAAAAGAGGTAACAAATAAACCTTAAAGTGAGTGTCAGACATGACTATAAAATTATCTACCAAAGTTATTCTCTTCTCTGTTTATTTTTTATTCTATTTTCAAAATAAGATTTATATTTTTTTCCTCCCTAGATTTTTTTCTCAGTGCTTCTAGTAAGTGCAGGCAAAATATGCAATGCAGCTGGCGCCAAACAATGGAGAAAGTGAAAGTAACGCTCCATTGTTATCCATCCGATGGCAGGATGAGCCTGGCATAGACAGCTCCTGCTCCTGCTCCTGCTCCTGCTCCTGCTCCTGCTCCTGCTCCTGCTCCTGCTCATGCTCCTTTTCCTGCTCCTGCTCCTGCTCCTGTTCCTGCATCTTCTCCCTGCTCCTGACACTGCGGCTTCTTCGCCAGCTAGTGCTTCTTTCGCTGCCTGCACAATTGCAAAAAGATAAAGTTGGCAAAGGACTTGCAGGAGCCCTCCGAGGAGGAGAAAGCCAAGCGAAAAGCGGAAAGGGAGCTGCTTCAGCTGTTGTTGGTGAAAGGCAAATCTCACAACAATTTGGGTCAAACAAGCAAATTGCATTCTGTTTAGTGGCTCGTTGTTGCCCCCATTTTCCCCTCATTTTCTATCCCTTCTTCTTTTTTTCTCTCTCTGCATTTGTGCAGTTGTGGGTGCAATTGGTTCCGAGTCCTTTGAGGTTGCAACTCTCTCGCATTGGGAGCAGCAAATATTTGCCGAAAAAGGAAACCCGAGAAAAATGGGTTTAACTGCCGCTTAAGATTTATACGCAGATGCTCATTAAATTGCAGAACGCAGAAAGGAAAGCGAGGAAAAGCGAGGCGGAAAACGCCGCCAGACGACAGCTGGCAACTTATGCAAATTTCCTATGCAATTGAGACGACGCCCTCGCGAACTTCCCCGGCTACGCATCCTGTCCCTCAGTCCCTGTATCTCTGTATCTGTGTGTGTGTGTGGATGTAATGTAGTGGTAATGCAGTTGCCAAAGGACCCTAAACGACAAGAGCAAAGGATGAAAGTCAGATCGAATGTAAATTGCTTTTAAAGCTCAAGGAGGAGAGTCGTGAATAAGAAATGCTTAAATAACGAACTTGATGCAAATCCAAGACAGCATATGCGACTGATGAGATTTCGATCGATCGAACATTATTGAAGGAGGCTTTAAAATTGAAAGGAGAACTATTCAATTTCAAGGTTTATGGAGTCAAGGAGGCTGCTGCTTTATTTTTGGGGTTTAAAAATCACCTTCAAAGTGAATGAAAGGAGTTTAAAATATAGAAAGTATTTAGGAAAAACTCAAGAAAAATGAAAAATGTTTCCTTAAGTGCGCTTATAGCTTTCTTCTTTTTTTCCCTTTAAACCTTATTAAACTTAATCCCTACATCGAAGAAGGGGCATTTTCCTTAACCCATTCAGTCGTGTAAGACAAATATTTAGACTCAATTTCGCTCACAGCCTTTTTCCTTTGCTATTTATATAGTCGGAATGGATGCCAGCAAATTGTTACTGCGGCGTTTTCTCTGGCAAATTCAGTAATCAGGTGAAATTGCGAGCCGCTCTACGCACTCCGCAATGTATCTGTATCTGTATCTGTATCTCTACCTGGTATCTGGCACCAAATCAAACTATATCACCTTGTCAAAAGCACTGCGCAGTCGAGCATTTAATCTTTTCAAAATATACGACATACGATGCCGTGTAATAAGATATCCTTGCTCTTGCACACACGAAGGTTTTCCCGAAAATTTAATCAACGCACTTGGCGACAGAAACAGGACAAACAAAGGCAACAATGAAAGGCAACTTATGTGGCACTCACACACTCACTCACCGAAGCATTCGCACACCCATTCGCAGGTGGATCCATTTAAAAATGCTTAGCAAACAGACACACACACACACACATGGCCACAAGGTGGGTGAGAGCAGGACACACATCCTGCGAGGACTTCGACGATGACGCCGAGTCAAAGTCATTTGATATTTTTTAGCATTAAGGTTGTTTTCTCTTCGTTTCTGTGCGCTTTTCAATAACATGAAAGTTCTCCTCTCTGTTTGATGGAAAATTGTAACGACGCACACACACATGAACTTGGAACAATCGAGGGCAAAAAAATAGTGAACTTGGGATGCTAATTTTAAATGGAAATCTATGAGAGAAGTAAGAAGAAGGACCTCTAAATTGATATTTGAAAAATTGTATTAAATTAATAGAAATAAATTGTATTGTGTTAGTTTTAAGTTTAACTCACATTTCAGGGGCATACCTTTAGGCTCGTAATAATGAGGTTTCAAATCTCTAAAGATAGTTTAAAGCTCAAAATAAAATGTGAACATGACCTCAAGTATTTCCCAATATGTAAAATGTTTTTTATATCTTCTTTTAAGAAGCAATCCCTTTTATTTTAAAATATAATTTAATCCCCTTAATAAAATACCTTCGAATATTTAATATATTAACCCCATATTACCCATTTTAACCCCGACTGTACACACACCTACGTGTCAGCCAGTAACAACAATTTTCTTGTTAACTCTGCATCCCAACACCTGCGATGTCAATGTCGCTGATGTGGTAAGCACCTTACAAGGCGAACCCGCTGCGACCGCAGAATCAGCAATGACATCAAACGTGATAGGGAACTGCGGGGAGGGGGAGGTGTAAAGGGGAAATAAAAGGGAAAACGGAAAAACGGGAAAAAAGGGGGAAACCTCATGTGGAAATGGTGGAAATTTTACGGGCCTCGGCAATCGGGAATCGAAATGGCAGCGAGTGCCATTTCCACACGGGGAATTCTATTGGAAATTTAGACAAATCTGCCAAAGAGCTTAATGATGTCAATGACATGCTCAGCCGAAAACAAGGATGGCCAAAAGAGAGAGAGACAGAGAGAGAGAGAGGGGCAGGAGGTGCTAGGATATAGCAGGAGTTTGCCAGGAGGCGTCGATGAGGTGTGTGTTCGGGTAACGTGCCATGTGAGTCACGTACATAATTAGCCGCGCGCGGCACGTGGCCAATGTGGAACTACCTGTGGCACAGCAACGGCACAAGGATGGTGCAACCCCCTCCCCAACACCCCCCTGTGATTGTTCGCGAACAAGATTATCCAAGCCTCGGTGGCAGCAAAAACAGCAACTGCAGCAGCAGCAGCAGCAACAACTGTTGCATCACCGCGGCAACATGAAACTCTCGCTTGATTGGCTGCATCTCGTTGGAGTTGCAAGTCAGAATTTAATGGGCAGGCACTGCATGCGGTCAATGTAAGGTCTCAATCTGTGAGAAAAAATTGGGAATCAATGAAAGGATTAATAAATGTTACAAAATGTAATAAAGAAAGAGGACTACCTTTAATTTTAAACCACAAATTACATAAGACAACAGAGTCTTCTCTACCATTTCAAGAACTTAATTAAATGTTTATTCAACCTTTGATTTTGTTAGAATCATAAATTAAATACAAAACATTTTCCACCTCATTTAGTTTATATTTATTTCCTGGAGTGTCTTCCCCCTTTAAGCGGATGATTGGCCCTGCCACGCTCCCCGCCGAGTGGCGGCTCAGTGGCTGTCATAGGCAGCAGCTCTCCTGCAGGACCTCATCCTCCCACTTAAGCCTGTGCCCTCTCCCTACCCTTTTCTCGGACTCGGTTGCGTTCAACATGCTAATTACTTAAGGCGACAGTTGTGAGCGGGGTGAAAAAAGGACGAGGCAAGGCGAGGCGAGGCGAGGACCTCGACAAATGCAGAGCAGACAAAATGGCGATGGGGATAAGCCTCGCAGGAGGGCTCCAGACTTGCGAGTCAACTGCACAGCTTGACTGCAAGGCAGAGCGCGCGCGGCCAGGGGAGCGCACACAATACCCGCATAAAGTCGACTTGAGATGTGCAGATTATCCTATGTAGGCACTTAACATGACGCAGGCGAGGGCCAGACAACTCCCCAGGACCTCAGTAGTACCCCAACAGCTCCAGCAGCTCCAGTGCCAGTCCCAGTCCCAGACCAAAATGGGCCAAGTCAAGTGAGTTGGCATAAGGGCAGACGAGCCAGGCGAGTGAAGCCAACTTGCGGCATGTGGCAAGACAAGATGTGCACAGGGGGAAAATCTACTCTTTACTTCAAATTATTTAAGGAAATTCTGGCAGCTTGAACCTTGTATATTTTACTATATTTTCTATAGGAGAATCTACATGTTTAACTTGGTTTGTTATATTTTCCTCATTTTTCTTTCTGTGCATCATAATGGTGTACACTCTCTGCCTCCTTAGCGCCACAGGATGGCGGAAGCATAATAAATAAGCAAGTGTGCAAGCGGAAATATTAAGCAGTGGTCGGGGATGCAGCTTGCCACACACAACATCAGAGACATATAACCGCTGTGCCACAATAAGCAGAAAGAAACTCATTTCGCCTGTCACGAGCTTTGGGCAAAAACGCAGTCAGAAAATGCATCCAGATCCGCAAAATCCGCAAATGCACAAATGCACAAGGCCAGGGGAAGTCCCCCTTTGGAGCGAGCAAGCGAGAGAGAGACAAGCGGAAGTGCCTATTGTTGCACTGCCAATGGCCTAAGTCAGAGCTGCTATATACTATATATAGTATATAGTACGCCGTAACACTCATAATTCACCGTTGGCCTGACGCAATGTCAACATCAAGCTTCCGCTAAAAGAGGAAAGAAAAAATAGGAATCAGAATGGGAATAAGAATACCTTACTTCCTTGACAATTAGATACACTCTCTGAGGAGTATAAAGAACGGAAAATGTGTGGTTTTTTTCAGTAAGAAAATAATAAAGAAGTTATTTCAAGAACTTTAATATAAATGTTTAATATAAATGATTAAACCTTACTTTAGATACTTTCACTAACTTTCATTAACTAAAAATGCTCTCAACTCAATGACATATGTTACGCCCAACGAACTCATTCCTATTTCCATTTTCAGTTAGAAATAACATTTTTCAAAGGACCTTCCCTCCCCCGAAACCCATCGTACCCATAGTAATGCTAATTTTTATTCAAATTACACAATAAGGGTATTTCCAAACCGAATCAGAGAAAAAAAAGAGAATAGGAATAGGAATGCCCCGCATTTGTTGCTGGTACTTTATGCTCCAATTAGTAGCTTCCGACAACGTCTCAGACTTTGGATTCGGATTCGGACACCGATAAGGGTACTGGCAGCAAGGCAAAGAGTGCTGCGGGGGAAAGGACCTTCTTTTGTGGCATTTTGTGAAAACGGAAATCAAATAATATTTTCATACTGATTTATGAATCTATTTGCACAACGGCACAACGGGCCACCGGCCACCGGCCACCGGCCACCGTCCCTGCCCATTTGCATGTGATTCATGCTCTGAAAACCATGAATGATTATATTTGCCAGTCCCGGCTGAGAAATCCAAGACTCCTGGAGCAGGAGGAGAGTGTGGCCCCGAAATATAAATGACTTTGGTTTGGTCCGGCTGAGAGTTTATAACTAGCATCAGATTATGAGGCCGACTTCAAGGGGAAGTCCTCGAAGGCAGTCCCCCTTTGGGACCACGAAATCCTTTTTCGGTTTCAATATTTATTTGTGGCCTCAGCTGGCATTTCTCAGGCCATGCAAATTGTTTTCTAGCCTCCCGACATTAAGTTGTCAAGTCCCGGAGTCTGGCCGAGATTGTGTCGAGCTCTCAAAGTTTACTTACAGATTGCATTTATTGATGTCCCTGCCAGCACTCCTCCTTGCTCTCCTTTTTGCTATACAGAAACTGAAACTTTAAGTGCATTAGTCGGCAGTCTGGAATTTGTATTTTTCTTTAATTTAAATACTGTTTGCCTTGTCCAAACTAATACACTTTATGGCTCCTGATAAATGTTTGAATGTGGCTGCCGGACTTTGAGATATTAAAACTTAATTTAACTTTAAGCTGTTGGAAACGAGTTAAAAGCTAAATAGTTTTGGGGTTAAGCGTGTTTTTGACATTATTTCATTTAATGAAAACTCTAAAACTATGCTCTCATTTAAATCACAGAATAGTAACTCTTCCATTTGTTCATAAAAATTCCCATCTTCCCAGCTACCTTCATAAACTGTTTTAAAAATCTATTCTAGATGGAAGACACTCCACTCCCTTTGTCCCAGGTTCATCTACAAGCAAATCAAACAAGTTTCAAGTGAGTAACTATTTGCAAATATTTATGTGAATGCACGCCCAGGGAAATGTCACCGACACGTGTAGAAAAGTGCAGATTCCGAATTCGAATCAGACGACGACGGAGACGAGGACGACGTCGAGCAGGAAAAAGTGCAAAACGGCGCGGGTCAGGGGGGCAAAACGGCAGTGAAAAGTGAAATGTTAAACCAAAAGAGAGTGTCTGAGGAAGAGAGGGGAAAAAACATCAAGTGAAATACAACTGCATTCCACACACTAACTGTCGCCATTTGTTATTGCGTTTTAGAAGCTCCAGCAAGCTCCGGGGCAAGGCGAAGCGAGTCAAGTGGCAAATGGAGACGAGGCATCCGAATGCACTGGGAAATAAGTGAGAATAAGCTTAAATTTGGGAGATTTATTTTATATTTAAACAAGAAATAGGAGCTACCTAGGTTATGCTTTTATATGGACCCCATATCTCATAGCATTCAAATTATAAGCTGAATGAAGTCTTCAGAAAAGTAAAGGAACCTTTACAGTATCCCACTTTCCTCTTCTAAAGGATTTAAATTTAATTTATAAACTCTCTATTTTCACTTATATATCATTTTTGTTAACTACTTTTCTCCCTGTGTATAATACCACGCACATTGCATCAAAATAGTATAGGAAGAAAGTAAAGGCAAGAGCTACAGCACGTGTCGGGACTTAGGAGCAACCTTGCCACCATCCTTCCGGTGTCCTGCAGCCATGGCAACTCTCTCAATTGTTGTCCGGTTCATGTTTGCTCCAGTGCCTCCGCCTCCACCCCCCCTCTTCCCTTGGCAGCCCGCATAAACAATCGCATTTATGTGAATTTTATTTTGATTCTGTATGCGCCGCACAGCCAGCAACAGACCAAAAATAGCTAATAGAAAGTTTCAGGAATCGAAAGTAAATTCATGTAAAAGAGCTTTGCCGAGAGCAGAGATTTTAATTTTAAAATGGAAACTTGTAGCAAAATCGGTTCGTATATATTTAAATTTAAATTGAGAGGAAACTGGAAAGATAAAATCGGGAAACTATACAACTAAATCATATGCAAAAACAAAGAACTTGAAACTACTTTCAGTAAATGCAGGTAAATATTCTTAAGAAGCACATCTTTTCATTATAAAAGAAAGGTGCTCTTAGGGACTTTCTAAGAGAAAAATTGTCTTTAGCAAATCCCTAAAATCAGTATAAATTATATTAAACCCAAAAAGAGTTAAATAAAACATCGTTATCTGACAGATAAAAGGCCACATTTTTATAATAATCATTCGTGGCATCTCTTGCATAAGTTTTATAGCGCTTCGGCTGTCACTTAGATCTTTTTCGGGGCCCAGCTGATGAAGATATATACGAAACGAATTCTTTATCATTTAGAATGCGATTTTGGTCAGGACAGCGGACAGGACAATAAATACTAATAGCCAAAATAGCCGGCCAGGACATAAACCATAGCCGGGAAAAAGTAATTCCCCGGCAGAAGGACGAGTAATAATCAACATCAAATTGCCTCGTTTCGAGTTCCACTTCCAATTTGGGGTTTTTTTTTATACATTTCTGGACCCCGGGTTCCAGTTCCCTTTCAGTTTCAGTTTCTGGTTCAGTTTCGGGTTTCGGTTTCATTTTCATTTTCGGTTCCAGTGCAAAGACTCACTCAAGTTCATTTATTTTTATTGTTTTCGGAGCTTTTCGGCGACAATTTATGGCCAGCGGGAAAAAAAACAACGAGATATTTATGTTTTGTAGGTCTCTCTCTGGAACGAGAATAAAATGGCGAAACTTATGTATATACAATGGCCAACCAGAAACTTTATTTTATTTATATTTTTTTTACTTTATTTTTAAACGAAAGGGAAAGTGGAGAGAAGAGAAAAGCGATGGGGAAAAATCTACGTAGAACGAATAATTTACTTTCCTTTCGCCGGCTAAGCATCCAGCATTCTATCTTATTTTGCACTAAATTTTAACAGGATTTAGCCCCGTCGCTCTTTGCTGTCAGCTGCTAACAAGCGGCAAAGACGTCCACGCTGTCTGACCATCGGAGCGATTCAAGCCAAGTCCAGGAGGAGGGAGAGGAGCAGGAGAGGAGGAGTGTAAGGAGCAGGAGGAGGACTAAGTGGGCGTGGGCATCTCGTGTCCATGGCGAATGAGTTTTGTCGCAAATCCGCTTACGTCCACACCGCCGCAACGAAAATTGTGATGGCGCTTCTGACGGAGACGATGTCGGGGCACCACGACGATGATGATAATGATGACAGCGATGATGACGACGGCGGCGTATCCGAGAATGGCCAACGGCCTTCAGCCCCCATCCAGAGTAACCAGTAACCCCGCCATCAAACCAACCAACCCCCCTGTTGTAGTCATTTTAACTGGCACATAAATAAATTCCATAAATCTTTTGCACTTTAACGCTTCTGCCTTTGAGCCGAGTCAAGTCGGGGCCCAGAGATCCGATACGAGCTGGTGCCTTGGTCAGGGGAAAATGAGGCTTATCCCTACCATATAGTCCTGAGCAGTAACAAAAAACAAGGTATTAAAGCGTTAACATATTTCTGAAGGCAGAAAAGAAAGCCATGTTGAGTTAAATATAAAATATAATAATATAATATAAATATAAAATATATAAATGACACCGTGAAAAACCTATATAATTTGAATTATAAATTAATTTCCTCAATAAAAATATTTAAATAATAAATTGACTCTATAAATTATACAATATTCTCAGTGTAATCCAAATAGTAAGCTAAGAAATTCCCTTCAATTTTCTACAACTTTACTCTAGAAGACATTTTCCCACACAAAAATCGTGCGTGTTTATACGTCCTTATATTTTGTATAATCTTTAAATTCCTGTTCCCATTGTATTCATACAAAATTTGGATAGACAAAGCACCCATAAAAGCATATACTATGACACGTTTTAGCAACCGGGAATTGGATCGCCTCATTAAAGAACTCATCTCCCAGAGGCATGACTTCATCTGCGACGAGAAGACCATCCAGCGACTCATCCATCATGCACGCGATGTGATCTCCAAGCAACCGATGCTCCTGGAGCTGGACGGTCCCGTGAATATCTGCGGCGATATACACGGTCAGTTCACGGATCTCCTGCGTATATTCGAGGCCTGCGGATATCCTCCGAAGGCGAACTATTTGTTCCTCGGCGACTACGTGGACCGAGGGAAGCAGTCCCTGGAGACCATCTGCCTGCTGTTCGCCTACAAGGTGCGGTATCCAGAGAACTTCTTCCTGCTGAGAGGTAACCACGAGTGCGCCAGCATCAACAAGATCTATGGCTTCTTCGACGAGGTGAAGCGTCGGCATTCGGTTCGCTTGTGGCGCAACTTCACGGACTGCTTCGACTGGCTGCCGGCAGCCGCCGTCATCGGAGGGCGCATCTTCTGCTGCCATGGAGGATTGGGTCCTTCGCTTCGCAACTTGGAGCAGATACAGTATCTGCCACGACCCACGGATGTGCCCAATGAGGGCATACTCTGCGACCTGCTGTGGGCGGATCTCAATCACTCTACGAAGGGTTGGGGCCGCAATGAGCGCGGCGTGAGCTTCACCTTTAGCGAGCCCATTATCCTGGACTTCCTGAAGGCCCATAATCTCGATCTAATGGTTCGCGCCCACGAGGTGGTCGAGGATGGCTACGAGCTTTTTGCTGACCGCCACCTGGTCACCATCTTCTCGGCTCCCAACTATTGCGGGGAGATGAACAATGCCGCCGGCGTGATGTGTGTCAGCGCGGATCTCCTGTGCTCCTTTGTGATCCTTAAGCCGCTGTACAAGTACAATGTGGAGAAAAGTGACTCTGAGGTGTCGCAGTAATTTCTAGGACTTGATATAAGCTTGTATATAAAGTGTAATAAGGTTTTATTATTAAAGCAGATCTCAAGAAATCAATAATCGAGGGATTAGGAAGGACCTCTTAATTTGAGTGACCTTTTCCTTGAACCTTTTGCTGGTATTTACCCTTGGAGCATACTCGAAACATGTGTCCTTATGGCTCAAGTGTTTACTTCTTGAAAGATCAATGGCGACTCTTCCTCCGTTGCCCTGCTAGAGTACGCATCCTTGCCTCCTGTCAGTGTCACCAGGTGGACAGGTGACTTCAACACGCTTGTTTTGCCATTTCATTTGCAGCTCGTTGCTGCCAGCCAAGTCAGTCAAATGAATTTTACATGGCGCTTAACTTGGCCAGATTGTGATGTTGCAGGCTCAGTAGAAAGAGCAAAAGCAGGACCTAAACCAGGAGCAGGAGCAGGAGCCAGAGCTGGAGCTGATTTGCTGATGAGCAGGCATACTGAAGCTTAACCTCCTGGAATCGCCATCTCGTCCTCGTGTGGCGCAACATTTATTTGATCTGGCAAAAGTCAAGCAAGGAGGATGGAGTCAGAGTCGGACTCCGACTCGGACTCGGACTTGGTCTTGGTTGTCTGCTCAGTGTTGCATACGAAAGTATCTCCGTCTGGCAGGAGCACGCTCGAATAATTTAATACAGCCTCGGCATCAGCCCCAAACTCGCAGCTTCCCCGCCTCGCATGTCCTGCAGGATCCTTGGCATTTGGAATGCACACAGCGTGCCATTTGACTGCAATTTAATGCTCTCTCTCTCTCCCTCGGAACAGTTTATCCAAAAACTGTCTCTGTCTCAGCTCCAACTGCTGCCATTTCATGTTTTGCGAGAGATGACAAATCACATTTATTTATTTTGTGTATCTGCCCGGCGACCGTGTAAGCCAGCTAAGCTGTAATGTGTCCTGTGTCCTGTGACAGTTTGATTCACTCGGAGGACTCGCTGTGTGGCAGCAATCTGAAGGGTTAATGCTCAGGCATAATCGAATCTGGGAAAAGTATTTTGGCTTTCTAAAGGGGGTTAAACCCCAAACTGAGTAATTGGCTCAAGAATCTGCAAGTATCTAGGGGATACTTTTCACAGCGGGAAAACAATACTGAAGTGGACTTTAGATTTGCTTCGAAAGCCAGAGGTAAATTTCTGTGTAAAGGGGGAAGGTCCTTAAAGGAAGCAATTTTATTTAAGGGAATCCTAACTTTAAGTATCTTATTTTCCTTAACTGTATTAGTATATTTCAAGCTCATTGGCAAGTCAGAAGGAGCCTCGCTCTGTACCTGGGAAACGGAAGTAGGTCAACCCCTTGGGGGGACTCCTAGATGAGCTCCGCCTTACAGGACCACAATCTTGGCAGTGGGACTCGTGACTCTGTGTGGAACTTCCTACTCGCTGGCTTAATTAGCAAAACAACCGCTGGACTGCAGCCGATGACAAATGACTGGAAAGATAGCGACAGCCAGGACACAGGACACCCTTTAATGACTGATTGGGGGGCTGGGCTGGGGCCCGAAGGCACAAAGTTTAATTAAGGAAATGCCCACTAATGACGACTAATGGCCGTGGACACTATGCCGAAACCGTTGCCGATCGCATCACCTCTCTGAAATCCGCAGAAATATTAGTTGTAAACATGGAAAGGACACCGGGCCATGATCAATTTTCATTTGCCGGAAAAGCGAGGGAAAAGTAAGACCAAAAAAGAGAAAAAAAAAAACAAAGCTCGCTTACAGCTCTCGACTCAATCAAGTTAATGGCGGCCAAATGGGTTTTTGATGCGCTGGCCGCGCAGCTCCATAAAAAATGATTGCCAGGAGGCCCGTCCCGTGTCCTGGTCCGTGTCCTGGCCCGTATCCTGGCCTCCGTGCTCCGTTTTTGCCAAAAGTTGGCTTAATGAAAACGCGTGGACATCGCCGTTAAATGCGTGTGTAACTGAGGTGGCATAAAACGCTGCCAAACTTGGCTTAGCCAGACAGATAGCCCGGCCCGAAGTGGTGGGCGTGCCAACTTTCTTATTGACAATTTGAGCATTTGAGCGTTAAATTCTTATGAGGCATAAGTTGGGCCCCATAGTTAATAACGGCACTTCATAAGGACGGGAAGCACGACAAGAGGTGTGTCCACGTGGGCAGGGGGCGGTTATGGCCGACGCTTTTCCACTTTTCCGCCATCCGGTGTATTCTTATGTTTTTACCCAGCGTTTGTTTTGGGCCTTTGTTTTTATTTTTCTTCTTTTTTTCCCCCAGCTTTTTGCCTGCTCGTGTTGCCCTAGAAAAGGGTTTCTACATTTTCTGGAAATATTTGCTGGAAAGTGAGGAAAAACTTTTTTAATAGATATGAGAAAGTTGTTATCTATTTATATTTGTTAATGGAAATGTATTAAGGAGTTTGTGGGGTATAAGAAAAAGGTTTTTTAATCTGTTTTATTAATTGTATTTTAAAGGAATCGCTGGGGTTACAAAAATCTTATTTAAATACTAAAATTTAATAAAAACTGATTTCAAATTCACACTAATATGTTACTTTACCTAAATTTACCTTTTATGAATCTTTGTTTTTATATTTTAAAGGGCATCTCTAGCTTCGACTTTCCTTACTCCGTTAACACTTTACGCATTTCCCGCTTTTCCCTGGCGTTGATCCGTCAGAAACTCTAATCAAATTAATGGAATAACTGAACGCTTATGTGTGCTTTTCCGCCCTACCATTTTTTTTCCCCCTTTCGAGAACTGCTTTCTTTCTTCCTTTTTTCAGTTATGTTTCCTCTTTTTTCGGGGGGAAAGCCAATCTCTAATAAACTTGACTTCCGGTAGGGAAATAGCCCGGCCAAGTCCCCGAATGGGCCTGATATTCACTGAATATTGCTAATTCCACATTCCGATTCAGCATCTTTCTCGCGTTTCAATTCAATTACACGGCTTTTTTGGGTTAGGAAGAAGGAAGGGCGGGAAGTCCCTTCGGCTCGGCTTTCGGCTTAAACCGCAAGCGAAGAGATTTTAATTAATTGCATAATCACTCAAATAAACCGCATGGCCACCGCCTCATCCCGGCTGAGTTTTCCCAGCAGGCGGGGGAAACTGTGGAAAACTTGTAAATGAAACGCAAAGAAACAATCAAAATTCCAAAAGTCACCAAGGCTTCCCTCCCTCCTCTGGCTTGCCTTTTCCCTCGCGATTGTACAAGTGTTTTTAATATTTAATTGCTTTTTAAATGAGTCCAAGTATTTTATTGTATTTCATTTGATGATGTAAACGCTACTAACAGCACGTCCACAGCTCAAGAGGCGGACTGGCAGAGGAGAAGTGGCAACCACAGCAGTTTCCTCCGCTTTGGTCGCAACTTTTCGCAAATTATTCAAAGCGAAAAGCTGGGGTGGGGGGTGGAAAATGGGGGGCTGGGATGGCAACGCCTGGAGCAGCGACAAGTAATGGCCCAAGTGGCAATTTATCAATTAAAATTCTGCTTAACTACCAGGATGCCCAGGAAACGAACTGAAACTGGCAGTCAAAAAAAAAAAAAAAGAAGGAAGAGCTCTCCCCTCTGGGACTCTGACCAGCTACTAAGCTCCTCGAAGTCGCAGTCCCACTCCTCTCCCCAGTGCACTCTCAGTGTCATTTGCCGCGTGTTTATTTCCCTGCCAACGAACCGTTCCATCTGCCAACAAGTGGAGTGCTAATTAAAGTCCCATGGTCCTGGACACAGTAAATAAATCTTTGAACTGAATTAGATATAAATTGCAGTGGCTACCGAGGGCTGACTGTGCCCAGCGAAAGGAGCTTAATTAAATCGAGGCGAAGGGCGACAAACGGCTGGGGATTACGCATCGTCTAATTGAATTCCATTCGAACAGCTGCCAATACCAATTCCCAGGATCCAATGCGATACGATGCGATGCGATGCGATGCTGTTTATGCAGATCACAGGCTTAATAATATTTACCAAGCTGGGATATTCGAGACAATGTGAAAATACCTGGACAGTAGGCATAGATAGCCAGATATTTTGTACCTTTAACTCAAGAGATGCTATTATATAATGCAAAATATAAGGCAACATATATTGTTTTTACATTAGTCAACATAAACTAGGTTTTTGGGTTTATTTTAAGATAAAAGAGGGTGCTACTTTGAGACCAGAATCCTTGTAATTTTGTTAAAAAAATTAAATAAAAATTATACAGCATATATTAAGGAATATCTGAAATAAATCATTTAAACTTAAAACTACATACATACTTATTAATGGTAGCTTTAAACTATTTTTTTATATAGTTATGATACTGTACGCTGTCACAGATAAATCTGTGTGACCATCTGTAACATGTCTCAAAGGAATAATCCCAAAAAGGTAATGCTTACTTGTTCTTCCCAGATTATTATGAAAATATTATATTTACAACAGCTCACTCAAGACATTTCTTATACGGATATGACACTGTAGAGTTTATACAGTCAAATAAGTGTGACCTCCACTAGAGAAAAATCGTATAAAACATAATTTTAAACCTAAAAGAAATCGTAAAGCAGCTTAATTTAATTTATTTATTTATTTATTTTAATTCAATTTATTTTTCCAGCCTCTCTAGAATATCCTTTTTCCTTAAACACAGTGTCATAACTGCATTTAAAATACCTTTCCCCAAGTAGTATAGTGTTGTTTATTTACATTACAACCCGGCCTGTATTTGATGCCTCCATTGTCCACTAGAGGCTTAAGCTCGCTTCCCTGAATTTTGTAATTATTTTCAAGAGAGAGCCAGTCAATATACTTTACCTCCTCCATTCCGACACACACAAGGACCCTCGAAGCAGGACCTCTCGCCCAGGCCTGGTATTTAAGTTTGCTCTTTAAGCCTGTGCATGTAATTAACACTTTGAATAAAGTTTCGGTCCTGATGGCTGC
Organism: Drosophila punjabiensis; assembly: GCA_008042585.1. Classification (NCBI taxonomy): domain Eukaryota; kingdom Metazoa; phylum Arthropoda; class Insecta; order Diptera; family Drosophilidae; genus Drosophila; species Drosophila punjabiensis. Next base: position 114,107 of record VNJR01010744.1, read on the forward strand.
CTGCTGTTTCAATATTTGTGTTTTCATTTGGGTAGTTTGGTCAAATTTTTTTTATTTCAGGATTGCGGTCGGGGAGGAAGGAGGAGGAGACGACATCCTTTTTTGTCGCCGCCAGTAAGCCGTGGGATGGGATGAGAAAATATGGAAATTTTATTGCTCGCTTATGTTTGAGTTAATTTGGCAACAATTTTGTTGAATTTTAATGAGTGTGCGAGGAGAGGAGGAGGAGCCCGAGTTTCAAGCTCCTCTGGGGACTGATTTAAGCCGTTGACAGAGCGACAGACTGCTGACAAGGGGATGGAATATAGAATATGGAATATGGTAAATGGTAAATCCGCGGAACTTGCATTCCAGCCAAGACGAGTTTCTAATTAAGCCGAAAGCCCATGACAGCCGCCGTCAATCTGAAGGCCGCAAAATTATGCGAAATCTGACAGCTATTTACAAATTACCAAAATCAACAGCAGACGTCTCTTAACTCCCGACTCTGTCATGAATCTAAAATGGTAATGAAAAGTCTTCGATAGAGAGACTGCAGCTTTGCTGTTGATTCTTGTGCTAATTGTTGTGTGCCAAATTCAATTAATTTAAATGCCGCCCCGCACACAATATGCGACTCATTTGGCCAGAGAGAGTTTTGGCCGTCTAAAACGTCTGATGAATTAATTAAAAACGCCTCATTTGCCGAAGCAATCAAGCGCAAAGCGAGAGAGAGACTCAATCTGGGCCCAGGGCCTGTGTGGAAAGTGGAAATTATGCGCCACTTTTGGCATTTTCATAATTTTGCTTATGAAACGTGACTTTCGTTCGGAGGACCTCAGTCACTGCCATTTCCCAATGTCCACTTTTCCCATTCCCGATGCCGCTGCGTGTCAGCTTTTGTTTCGTTATTCCGATGGGGAGGGACGGGAGGCAGGCGAATTTTAATTTTAAACTGATTTTTTTTCTTCTGCTTTCGGCCACGCATTGTTTGTCAACTTTTCGGCCATGGCTTACCCTTATCCGAGGAGGGTTTCGCTCTTGGCCCGCCTCCGAAATGGGTTCCGGGGGTTGGGGTCGAAAGGCGCGTGCTATAAATTTTGTGTAAATATTTGTTAGTCCCGGACAGGACAGAGTTTCCACCAAAACACAGCTACCCGGCTGGAGCTTCATTATGCCGGATTTTCCACTGAGAACAAAAGTGGGTCAGTCATTTGGGGCATTTCCATGTCAAAATTAAAACTATCTGAGACTTGGCAGGCGTACATTTTTCAATATTCCAACTGAAGTGGAGCCTTCGAGGTACTAAATTTATTTTTAGCTTATCTTAAAGTAAGCTATTATTTTTTTAAGCTAATAAGTGTGAAGATATTAATTAGCATTGAAGATATTAATTATTGTGAAATGGGAAACTATCTGAGGACTGGATGTTTTGAATTATTAAAAGGTCATAAGGGGCTTCAAGTCTATGTTTAAGGGGTCTAAAAATATGCCTAACTTTCTATTTAGTTTGAAAGTTGTTTTCTCGGAGATATTTATTAAAAAGGTGTGAAAGATTTTAAATGCATTTATTTAGCTCTCTTAAAATATGCAATTTTATATTTTAAACCGGAAACTACAATAAACTACAATAAACTTTGTACTCATTGTACAAACTATTAAAATATCTGTAAAATATTTCAGTTTAAAACTTAAAGAACATTTTTCAACATAAGAAAAAATGTTTTCAAAGTAACCCAATATGTAAGTTAACAATTTAATCCCTTTTTTCTCCCCGTGCATTTGACTTAACTTTTTCAACTTTGAACACATACACGCTGCGTTTTTTACGACTTTGATTGTTCGCACACAAATTGTAATTTGTAATTTTGGCCAAAAAAGGTAATTAAGCCGCCGAAATCCAATTAAGTGCGACGGAATCTCAAATTGAAATCAGTTTGCTTGTGTCTGGCGCCCCATTTGCACATCATTGTGTAAATCATTATAAAAGTGAGGCATAAAAATTTTTAATAGTCCGAAACGCCAACGCCAACGCCGACAACTGTTTATGGGAATGGCCATAAAAGATTTAGTTGCCAAACGGAATATAAAGCAGTTAAATACGCATAAATACATGTACTATATATCTCTCTCTCTATATATATATATATGTTCAACTGTATAATTGCAGCACTTAAATGTTAAACGTTTCGCCAGTCCTGTCGCCTGGAATGTCTCTCTGGCTGTGTGTGTGGAGTGTGTGCTGGGAAAATTGAAAATTTGATGTATATGCTGGGAGGAGAGAGGGGGTAGTGCGGGGGAAAATGGCATGAGAGTTGTCTCGCATTTCCAATTTGGACTGCCACGTAATGGACCTGACAAAAGGCATGCACACGAAAACAGTATTAATGCCCTGCACGATGCCATCAAGCATATTGGGACTCGATCTAAATAATGTATATCCTTCCCCAAAATGATGATGTCCTGCAAACAAAGACGAGCCCAGGACCTTCTCTGTTAGATTTGGTGTATTGCAGATATTTAATATTATTGTATGGCAGCGTCTCTAAAATTAATTTTCAAGCCAAGCATTGAACTGAACTGGAAGTTCTGAGCAGGAAATTCAAACACAGCCGAAAAGGAGCCTAATTAATCATTTTGCATATTATACGAACTTAGTACCAAAGGCAAACGGCAGAAGTTTAGCTCGGAAATTCTGTAAATGTTACCCTGAAACGTCAAAAGGCAGCTGCAATTGGCAATTGGCTTAAATGCACATATCAGACTCAGAAAGGAAAGGATTCAAGGATGAGTTATGAGTACCTTCTTGGTTTTCTACGAACTAGAAAATATCTAAGCATTATGCTTGAAAATAAAGACAATATTAGTACAAAGGCAACGATTATCCAAAATATATAATACGAAATTAAGAAATATCAAGAAAACGCATCTACAAGTAGGCCTTGAAATATTTTTAAAAATATATTAAATTTTAAGTTTAGATTTTAAGTTACAAAACACTTTTCTGAAGTTCTCCTAAAGACCTAAAGGGATCCAATTTGAACGCTACTGTTTTCATATTATTGAATCATAATGCTTAACTTTACATTTCTACATATTTTAAAATATATTACCAAGTTTTCTTATTCCTAAACAAACAAATCTCTTAATTTAAATATAACTAAACATTCTCTCCACTCTCATTACCATTTTCCAGGGCATTAGCCAGTCGCTTACCAATCATATTTAGCTGCAAGATTTTTTTTTTTGAGTATTTTTTCCGTTTGTTTGATTCATTTTTGGCTCTTTTGTTTTTGCATCCTTTGCACTGCATTCAATGTTGTGCACTCAATTACTTTATGTGAATGTTGCGGAGCCAAAATTGAATGCAAAGCGAATGCCCTTAACGTGAAAAAGGCGAATGGGAAAATAACACACAAAAAAAAAAAAACATAAATGATGGAGAAAAAAAAAACGATAGCACGAAAACGGAAAACAGCAACGTTTTCTGCCAACTCTGCGCTTTCCATAATGGGCGAAAATGCTGCCGAAACGAGGCGGGGTGGAAAATCGTGGGGAAAAACTGTTGCCACCCGAAGGGCCGCGGATGAAGCGCATAAATTGTTAACGCTTGATTAGGTTTTGATTTCACTAATTAGATTTATTCCGCATTAAAATCTGAGCAGTTACCCGCTCCCGCTCCCTGTTATTGAATGGAAATTAAAAACTTCAGCTTGACTGGATATTCCTGACTTTTCATTTACCCCCAAGGATGGGGAGGAGGAGGACTCACAGGAGTGGAGATCACACGTAAATATCTTTGATTGGCAACGTTTTGCCCGGCGATTTGCCAACATTTGTTAGCTCCAGACAGCATTCGGGGCAGTCGACCAGGCCAAAACCGAGACTGAATCCGTCACTGGGTCGTGTGATGAACTGGCAATGTGTCAGGACTGCGTCCATTTCGGAGTCCTGACTCCAGAGTCCTAAGTCTCTGAGTCCATGAGTCTCCAAGCCCGGCAGGCTAATGGCCCTCAAACGACCGGCAATCTGTTGTTTATCTCACTGGGCCACCTCGTGGGGTATGGGTTTGGCTATGGCTATGGTCATGGCTTTCCAAGGAGTCGACAGGACACGGCAGCGGCAGGAGCAGCCTGCAACAGCAGCAGCAGCAGCTGCGAGGGGGCTGACGCATGCATCAAAGTGACGCTCAAACTGAAATTGAAGTTGTTGCCCGTTCAAGAAGAGATAACTTGGCCCAAAGCAGGCCAAGGCAGCAGTGAAAAAAATTAAGGGGATGCTTAAAAATATTGGAAAAATATATTACAAACATTTAGAGAGCTTTGCAATAAGAAAGAAGACCCTTTAAAATATTCTACTTAAGAAAAGCCGCCAAAAATGTAACAAATGTTGCTTGGAATTTATTTTAAAACTATTTTTTTAGATACTAATCGGAAAAATATTTCTAGAACTTCCATTTAGTTTTAAGTTCCCAAAACCTCTTCTCTCCGTGTAGTGCCGCCACTGTGTTGGCCAAGTGTGCGAGAAAGTCATTTATTATTGCATAAAGAATGACTTTCAATTACTTGCAAGTGAACAAACTTGCTTCCAGCACATTGACATTGCCAATAAACTTGTGCTTAGTTTGTTGGGGATGCGAGGAGGCGACCGAAGGAAGAAGCAGCTGGAATCCGCATTAATTATGCCATTTTAAGTCCTGGCTTAGAATGGGGCACAAAAACAGACGGAAGGCTTCCTCAAGTCGCCTCCTTCTAACTCGCTGCTTGTCTGCATTCAAATTGAATTTTGTTGGGCGCGACAGAGACAAATGAAGTGTTAACTGACATTTGTTTTATGGAGATGCAACCCCTAGTTGCAAGTACCCCCAATCCCAACCCCAACTTCCATTTCTGCTGCCCCATAAATCACGGCATTCGACGGCGTTAAGCGTGCAAGTCGCGTTCGTGAGATAAAAGTGCAAATTGTTCGATTTGCATCGTAAAAAATTCCCAACAGCTGCAAAAGTGCCAACTGCAATCAACGGCGACTGCAAAAGGGCGTCGCCCAACCATTCTCTGCGGTCTGCCGGCAATATAAACTGAACACCAAACAGCTTTATTTGCCACACTTTCTCCGAACAAAAGTGCACTCGCGGAAATCTGTAAAAGGAGTAACAAATATAAAACTGATCAACTGCTGCCAATTTGGTTTTCATTCAATTGAAAGCTTGTCCGAAACATTTACGCTATTAATTTTTGTTATAGTTTTTATGTTGTGAGAATTTACAACATGCTTAAAGTTTTTATTTCTGCAAACTAAAGTGACTATAATTTATACTTCTCAAATTCTAAAAGGTGTTTAATAAACATATATTATTTAAAAACAAAGACTCAAAGCATTTTCCCAAAAGTACTCTCAACATAAACATAATTTATTCATGAATTGATGAAAAAATATATATTCTATTTATCAAATACATAATTCCTTTGGGAATTTATTGCTCATAAATTATACAACCAACCAACTGCTGCCTTCTAATTTAATGTATATTCATACTAGTTTATGGAAATTTAATTTCAATCTTTTAGAGCTTCTCCTGCTCCCTGCCAGCAGCACAGGATTAATTGATTAAATATGTCAGGCAGAGAGGACTCTGTTTTTTTTTCGCCACAAGAAATCAAAGGCAAACGTATAATAAAAACAATAAAACGCTGCTGGTGAGCCGCACATCAATTTACATAGCTAATGCGCCATTATTACGCGCATTTAAATATTTACAACATTAATGCGCAATTCATATTGCATAAATAATCCGCAATTTAATTAAGACTCTGCCAGTTTCATTCGATTAATATATATGTTATGAGGCCGCTCTGTACGATCGTGTGTCTCCCACTTGCATAAGCATTTATTTCGGTCCAGTAAATCCGCTCTGGCAGCTGGAGGCCCGGTTAATTGACATCCAGCATTCTCCTGGCATCCTGGCATCCCGGCCCGAGCTCGGTTTGGCATTTTAATTTGATTGTGATACCGAATCGAATGCCGGTAATAAGCCCGGCTCGTGCCGGACTGCCTGCCGATAAGAATGCGCTGGGATTTCAAAATTAAGCGCCATAAAATTGCATTTTGCGCCACACCCCACGAAGCGCGGCGATCAGCGAAAGCCATAAAAAAGTGTATAGGCTGGAGTCCAAGGGGATGAGGATGAGGATGATTCCCTGGCAAAGCCAAAACAAAAAATCATAAATAAAATCACGTGGAAAATTGTGTATTTTAGGATGCAACAGTAGAGCTATCCAGTGATGGAGATTCAAGGATATTAAGTAAATAAATGCATAAAGAACTAAATGAATATAAAAAGAAATGTATAAATAAACAGCTAAATAAATAAATAAACTGCTTAATAAATCTATAAACAAATAAACACATAAATAAAGAATATCAAAAGATAGATATAAGCTAATAGATACAGCCTGTTTTAAGGCCTATATAAAGGTCCCACAAAGTGTTATACAATTAATATATTTTATCTGGAGGAAATACATAATTTCTTAATAAATTAACATAATTTCCTTATTAAATTTCTCAAAATAAACAACCTTCATTAATCTTTTAAAAATAACGAAATTGTTGTATGTTGTCTATAAAATAATTATTCCAATTAAAGAAAGAATTACAATATAGAAAATTACTTCTTATTTGGGCTAATAAGTTCCCAAATTCCCTTCAAATATATCAAACTCCTCATACCCCTCATACCCTAGACAGGATAAAAATCCTGAACTGCCCTCCAGCCTCTCATCCTTATCAGCAGGAGACCATTTGGACACGGATATGGACGATGGACTATGGAGCGAAAGGTGGACCATACCGGACACCAAATCTGATGCGAGCGGGCTAAAAAAAAGTGTAACGAATTCCACCATGGCTACCGGTAAGGGCGCAAGTTTATTATTTATTATTTATTTTGGCGCGAAGTTTACGAGCTTACGGCTCAGTACCGGGCATCAGCCAATATATTTTATGACAGTCCAGGCGAGGCCAGCTTAGGCGGTGGTCGGACAAAGGGAAAAAATTAAATTTATTTTTTCACGCACCAATAATCACAAAGCGCCGCGTAATCAAATTTATTGAAAAAATGAAAGAGCCATAAAAAAACGCGAAAATACGTGGTGCGGCCGAAGGAAAGCCGCTTCAGTCTAGCCGGATGCCAGGTTTGAAGTCTATTTTTGTGTATGCAAATATTAGCCCAGAATTTGTGTGAATATATATATTCTATATATTCAAAGCGCAAATCAATATGCATTGCAGAAGGTGTGGATGGAGGATGTGTGCGGATCGGATGTCAGCGGGCGGGGTATCATCACAGTTGTTGTGTTTAGATAAGGACCGTCGCATTAATGAATTTGATTTGAAATTTGAACGGAGAGCACACAATAATCGTATTGATTCAGGTTAATTAATTTGATTGCTTTGGCAGTGTTTAATTAGGCAGAGTGCATTTCACAAAATGCTTAATTTAAGCATAAATAATATGAGAGCTTCATGTGATGAGCACGATATATTTGTGGAATTTCGCAGTCTGGATTTTCGTAACCCAACCGCAAATATTGCTTATTGAATTTAGTTTTTATGCTTGCATGTTCTGCGGGGGGTTAGAACTATTTTATATTTCAAAAGAGAACTTTGGCAATATGCTAGATCCTGCCTGGGTCCTGCCTGGGTTTATTATTCCCTCTAAATATCTGCTAACTTCAGTGCTGGCCTCAGGAGAGGTTTTAACCCCTAATCCCTGGCAAGTCTAAGTCCCCGACCTCAAACTGCATTCGTGCAATGTGAGCTTAGTTGCTGCAACTTGGCCCTGGACTAAGTAATACCTTCGCTCTGGCTTCTGCTCCGCTATTAAAGTGCGCATCATAAAAATATTTATGCTTAGTGCCTCGTCGCCTTTTGGCCCAACTTTCTGCTAAACACCATAAAACGTAGAACTTTTCACACATAACTTTAGAACATTTTGTGTTTTTGTTTTTTGTTTTTCGTTTTGGTGTTTTCATCGTTGTTTTGTCTGCTTTCCCTGGCAGCATTTTGTATAATTGCTGACGCTTTGCTTTCTTTTCGGCTTTCACCTCTCGAGCGCGCGCGAGTGTGGAGTTCGCCTTTAATGGTATTCTTTTGTGGCTGTTAATATTTGCCCCTCGGTCCTGCAACACCACTGACCCATGACCCCCATGGCCACACCCCGCACACCGCACACCGCTCCATTTCAAAGTGAATATAAGCAAAGATTTAGCACTTTTATTATTACGCTCGAGTTAAGTAGCAAACTATGTTGGAAGTTTTCCGCGCTGCACATTATCAGCAGCAGCGTGCCGCTAACATTTTGGGTGGCTCCGCTCGGCGGTTGGGTGGTTGGGTGGGTGGCCGGCAATCGGTGTGGTTTGGCCATCCGGCGGTGGTGGTGGTGCTGCTCTGCTTGGCTGCTTGCGGTGGCTTGCGCAAAAACTCGCCAAGGGAATACGCAACAAACAGGGGGACACTGCGAGAAAATTAGGGGAAATTAATTTCGACAAACTTAAAATATATAGAAAGCAGACTTAGCCTCAGGAAGTGTTATTTTTAGTCAGGAATTTGTTAAGGAAAAATTTTCCACCCTATAAACCATATATTTTCTTGATCAGCACGAGTAGCCAAGTCGTTCTGATCATGTTTCTTAGGAAAAAATTGTTTATATTTTTTAAAATTTTTATAAAAAGTTAAACAAAAAATTTAATTCATAAAACTTGTAATCTTCATCTGCAGATTAATTATTAAGGTCAGCAAAAATTAAACAAAAAATGTAATTCATAAAATTTGTAATCGTCATCTGAAGATTTATTATAGTTTTTAGAACTAGCATAGAAAAGTTTTCCGAATTGAAATGAATGTTGTTTCTTGGTTTTTGCAAAGATATGATCGATTGCCTATTCGATAATTTAAATAAAAATTGTTTACTTTAACGTTATACAAAAATCGCCTTACCGAAGATAGCTTCGGTAAGTTATCAATTAAATCGATCTGTTTAAATTTAATTAAAAATTTTTTGATTTTTAAAAATGATTACTTAGCAATTAGTAAATTAATAATTAATATAAAATTTTGCGATGTTTCCGAAAAATCTTAACAGAATTTTTGCTATCGATAAAAGGCAATATTTGTGCGACAAAGCGAATGTTATTTTTTTATATATAGAAACCATTTTCAAATTTAAATTTTAAATTTGTTTTATTTATAATAAAAAAAGTATTATGTGAATTGAATGGAAATTTTCCAATATTTTATGAATAGCATCGATAACTTCAGAAATTCAGCGTTAAAACGTGCTGTTTTAATATTCTTAATAGTTTATATTTCACTTTCCTCTTGGTATACATCCCAAAAATTTATCTTTCTCGACCTCAAATTGTTATTTCTTTAATTAAATTAACTTTAATACTTCCCCTATTTTCTTGCAGTGCACTAACTCATACTCCTTTGCACGTCGCAGCTTCCTTTTTTATACCCTTGCAGGGTATTATAATTTCAGTCAGAAGTTTGCAACGCAGTGAAGGAGTCATCTCCGACCCTATAAAGTATATATATTCTTGATCAGCATCAACAGCCGAGTCGATCTAGCCATGTCCGTCTGTCCGTCTGTCCGTCTGTCCGTCTGTCCGTCTGTCTGTCTGTCCGTTTCTACGCAAACTAGTCCCTCAGTTTTAAAGCTATCTGAATGAAACTTTGCAGATAGTCTTCTATATACTCTCACTCGTACATATGTCGGAACGAGCCGGATCGGTCAACTATATCATATAGCTGCCATACAACCGATCCGTAAATTTGTTGAAAAAAAATTATAACTTCACTGTTTTTTAACATATCTTGATCAACCCTCGGTTATGAGCTTTTTATATTGTTTCAGATTTTTGGATATAATTTTATAAAAATCGGACTACTATATCATATAGCTGCCATAGGAACGGTCGTGGAATTTTCAGAAAAAAAATTATAACTTTGTCAGTTTTCAACATAGTTTCTTCTACTTTGAGATACTATTATTTCATATTTCTTCAGAATTTTGTTGTAAATTTCATAAGAATCGGACGACTATATCATATAGCTGTCATACAAACGATCGGTAAACGTGGAGAAAAATTACATTTTACTCTACATGTAAAAATGTGAAAAAATGTAAAAAAATTTATAACTTTAAAAATTGTATGAATATGAAAGTAGTTCATATTGTATTATATTGGGATAGATTATAATTTATACAATTGGAATCTGCAAGGGTATACAAACTTCGGCATGCCGAAGTTAGCTTCCTTTCTTGTTCATTATTGCTTTTGTTGGAGTTTAACGTTGTTCCCGCTGCTGTTTTTCTTATTGTTGCCACTGTCGGCGACGTTGTCGCTGATGCTGTTGATGTTGCTGCTGCTGCTGCTGCTGCTGCTGTTGATGTTGCTGCTGTTGCTGCTGTTGCTGTTGCTTTTGCTGCTGCTGTTGCTGCTGTTGCTGCTGTCGCCATCATCATAGTCGTCGTCGTCGTCCATGCTGCCGTGTTTGTTACTTATAGCAAAGCATATACACTCCCTTTCGCCTTTGTTGCTGCAGTTTGTTTAGTTTTGTGCAAAAGTTTTCAGCTGCGCTTGGTTGGCTTCATAAATTTTTAAATAATCAGCAAACGGATACCACGTACGGCACGTGGAGTGCCTGTGAAAAGGAAGGAATGGGGGTAAGTAAGGAGCTGCTCTGACTCTGGGTTCTGGTTCTGGTTAGTGGCTAGCCGTAAGGACGCTTTAAAAGTCAACAGGATGGTCAACAAGTCTGCTGCTAAAGAATTCAATATGGCTTTTGATTTGCTTGTCAACCACACACGAGGCAAGACGAAACCAAAAACAACAACAAGAACAATAACAACAGCAATGATTGCTATTTGTGTTAGTGGACGTAATTTAACGAAACAACATTGTTTGTTGTGAAAAGGTATTCGACTCGCTAGCAGTCGCTCGCTTTCCCAATAAACAAACGGCGAGCGAATGCTTGACGCCAAGATAATCACATATCACGTATACGCCGTGGATGCTCTTGGGCACTGAGAGAAAATTTGTCAAAGAAATGGAATTATAATTTAATAAAAATTGATCAAATTTATGCTTTACAAGAATATAACTTTAGATTAATCAAATACTTGAAAATGTAATTATAGTTAATTTATTAATACTAATAATTGTTTCTTAAATCTATACTTCTTAAAATATATGAAATTTTCATGAAGTTCTTTACTTTTCTCTCAGTGTAGAGTGAGAAATTCCAGCGTTTGTTTGCCAGCAGGCAATAAAAGCACACGTAACAAAATGATAATAAAAATCCAACGAATGCGAGTATCTGCGTGACATAAGACAAAACCCCCGAAAACGAACGAAAACCGAATTGTAATTTTTTCCAGCAACTGCGCCATTTTGTTGTCGCAGGATACCCGAAGTCCTGTGGCCATATAGCTCTTTGGCTCACTCACTCTCTCTCTATATATATGCCAGCCATATGTTGTTTGCCTGCCGGCTAGGTGACGCATCGTTGGCCAAACACACAATCTCGGCTCACGGCGACATTTTAGCCAATGTGTGTGTGTTGCCACTCTCCTCTGTCTGGCCAAAAATTTTGTTTGTGGCCGCGTCTGCGGCAAATGAGAATCGAACGCTAATTGATATTGGTTAGCAGAGCTTCAGGATCAGGCTTAGAGATATGCCACAGCAGGTCAAAGGCCAAAGCAATGTTTTGGGGGAAGACTAAACTTAGATCGTGGTCTTAAACATATATTTCTATACTTCTATATATATTCCCACTATCTGCTGCTGATTAATTTAATCACCAAAGGAATAACTAATAATAATCATAAATTAACCGAAGCATTAATAAATTTATCTCTCTCACAGATACTATCGCACATTAAATCAATTTTGATGGTTTGACCCCGAAGCCAATTTTACATTTCAAAAAAAAAAAGAATAATAGATTAAATCCAACTGTCCACATAAATAAAACGCTTAAATGCCACGCTGACAAGGCATAAAGCATTGTTTAAATAAATGTTAAATGTGACTAAAAAAAAAAAAGTGGAGAAGTCCTGTGTGGATTTTAATGTTTTTTTCAGCAACACTTAATTCACAAGTGTGTCAACATAAGTCAAACAAACAAAAAAGAGAGGCAGCAAAAACATTGGCCAACAATTGTCAGCACATTAACCCCGTGCCAAAGAGTCAGGTGAAGCTGGACGACAGGCAGGTGTGTGTGTATATAAGCCGTTCCTTGATTAAAGTGCAATGCCCGAGCACCGGCACCTGAGAGTACTTTCCCCCTGAAGCCAAAGTTGGCTCAAAGAGAGTTCTTCATATTTTGCTCATTAGTGTCAGAGTCGGAGACAAGGAAGCATTAGCAGCTCACTCGAAAGGGAATTTCACAAATTGCAAAAAGGAGGCACTGAGGCGATGGCACTAGACCGCAAGAGGGGTTTCTCCAAAAAGGGTTTTAATTTCTTAACTGGAGGGGTATTTTTTATATTAGAAGTTCTAGGGGAATTTCTTAGTAAAGAAGCAAATAAAGATCATATATTTTTAGTAGTAATCCATAACTTATAATTAGATGTCTACCAGCTTCCCCATTTTATGAGTCCCTTCAATTACACCCAAAGACACTTTCCAATTAGCACAACAACTGCTGTGGTCAAGATTGGGCTGCCGAAGGACGAGTAAATTGAATTGACCATGAACTAGACTGCTGGCCAGCTGAAGGAGGATGAGGATGAGGTCAGGACCTCGGGACGAAATGCGTTGAAATCACAATTAGGCAATTTCTCACCTGTTTGGCACAGACACCGCAGGCTTTCGCAGCTCGAGTGCCGGAACAATGCCTAATGACTTAATGAACGTCAGACAAGGAGCAGAGCTGCCCCGCACATCCTCCTCACAGGATAAACGCCTACCACCCTCCTCCTTCCCCTATAGCAAGTCCGGATCCGAGTCGCAATGTAAAGACAAGTCTGGTTTTGCGGCCGGAGTGGAAATGTCAGGGATGTCAAGGATGTCTGTGTCCCAGTCCTGGCCGCAGCATTAACTTAATGCCTAACCAAAGACATGACAAGCCAAGCCCGGCTACGGAGCTCCGCTCCAGCTCCGCTCTCTCTCTCTCTCTCTCCGCCTGGCGATCTTGCGGTGGACAAGGCCGAACTACTAAAAGCACTTTGGCCCAGTCAGACACCGAACTACCACCTCACCTTCCTTGGGAACAACACCCGCCGCTAAACAAAGCAAACAGCAGCCACAACTACAGCAAACTACGGCAGCTGAAACAATGGAACAATGGGCTTTTAGAGGCAACCACAGGACATAAAGGTGAGACATAAAGCAAGGTGAAAAAAAAGACGAGACTGCAAAGGAGAAGTCTCTCTAACCGTTCGAGGACCGAAGACACAGCACACTTGCAGGTCACTTTATGACGAGAAAGTGGCAAAAAGGACAGCGGTTAATATTAAATTAATTGTAAATGCCTTTAAGGACTTTTTTAATCAAGTACCAAAAATATTACTGATCTAAAAGGTTGTGAAATAAAATAAAATATATAAATATGATCCTTAAAATAATATAATAAATTCTGTTACTAATTTCCCTACCTTTCCTTTAATACCCTGACCAGCTTCTCTTTAAACTTAAAGTATCCCTTACCCTTACTTGCGATAATCAGCAACAACAACGACAAACCGATGCCTGGACCTTCGACCTCCAAGATCCTAGAAATGCTAATGTTCCTGCCACTCCCACTCTCCATTTTCTCTGAACCAACTCCAGTTGTCCTGGCCTGTCCTGGCCTGGCCTGGCCTCTCCTCTGGCCAGCAGTAACAATAACAAAAGCGCGCGTGGCGTGTAATGAGCATGTCCTTGAAACACAATATGTCTGCATAAATTACCGTTATGCGGTCGCGCATTAGTGTTGGAGTGTCGCTTACACACACACAGACAAAGGCAAACAGGGAAACTGTCACCTGGCAGGAATTTCCACTTCTAGAGGTTAGCACCGCTCAGGTGACAAAGTGATAAGGCCGAGCACCGAGTCAGTTTAATGCAAAATTTAAACGTAAATGGAAAGGGATAGCACCGAGTCTGACCACAATAAATCAGAGAGAGAGAGAGAGAGAGAGCAAGGAAATCTAAGATTACTTAAGAAAACAAAAATCCAAAAAAGGCAGTTAAATTTAGAACATGCGAATATCCTCGAGAGAGCTGGAGACCAGGCTGAGCTTTTTAAAGGGGGCCAGAAAAACAGATATCGTAAATCATTCACCAGGCAAAAGTTCAACTCTCTGTGTGTGTGTGTGTGTTTTCCCCAGACAAACGGGGGAATTCCCGGTCTGAAAGAACGAAAAGATTTAGCGCTTTATTCTAGTAAAAGGTCATGAGCGCGTAAGTCAAATATGAAGATGCCGCGCCATACACAAACTTTACTTAATAGGTAAACTTTTCAAAGAAAATCGGAGTTCAGGAATTTGATCAATCTCAGAATTTGGGAATTTATTATTAAGAGAATTTTCTGGGATTATATGGGGTCTTAAAGATATATTAATAATATATAATATATTCTAATTTACAGGATATAAAGTTCAAAAGTTTAATAAGTTCTTATAGTTCAAATTTAACAATTTCTAGAGTTAAATAATTCCCTTTTATTATACAAATATCATATTTCCAACATTATATTTCTTACAAAAAAATCTATTTAATTTTCTATAAGTCTTTCCTGTCAATTTTCCACTCATTCACTCAAAACTTCAATTTGTTAAGTGGAAAGAAATGAAATAATTTTTCAGTGATTCTTTTGTGTTATTGACAAGTCGCTGAGAAGCCTTAAAAATTGATTCGTTTTTCTTTCCAAGCTTCTTGGATATTTTTTCTCTTTCTTTCTTTCTTTTTTTGCTTATTCAAACTTCTTTTTTTTCTTGGCACAACTTCAAGTTTTCTCCCTCGGGGTTTTTTCGTATTTTTTTGTTTTTTTTGTATTTTTGTTTTTGTTCGCTCGGACGGCTCATTGAAATGGGTGATAATTCACCATTGATTGCACTTTGTCGCCAAAGTTTTGTGTGCCGCTGACAAGTTTGGCCAACTGCAGTTTGGCCTTTCGTTCACCTCGTTCTTTCACTAAAAATTTTTGACTATTTTCATATTGTATTTTTCGCCTCTGCTTTGGGACATTTCCTGTTTGCCTTTTGAGGCTCTGGGGCCGAGGCCTTTGGCTGCTGGCTGGAAAAGCAATTAGTTGAGATTTGCCCACTTGCCCGGGCCAAAGATTGGACAGCAGATTGCATGAAAAGATTGAGGAATCGCCTTAAAGGTCTCGGGTCTTCGTCCTGGTACTGGTATCGGTATTGGTCCCTAGTCCCGGGTTCCTTGTTGTCACTTGCACTTGGCAACTTCATCAATTTCCCCTAAGCCCTGCCAAACTTAATGATAACGCCAAAAGCCACCCCCACACCCATCCCCACACCCGCCTCGATTGGCAGGCAAGTCGTTTGCTTGAGCGCTCAACACTGCGTATACGTAACGTTCAGAGGGAGGGTCGAACGAAGGAGGACGTTACGTATACGCAGGCAAAGTTTTCGGTGTATGAAAAATGCTTGTTTGTTGCCATTATTTGACCCGCTTGCATACAATTTGAAACATACACAAACACACACGCACACTTGGCCTCAAGACAGGCAACCGTGCATGGCGGCCACTTGAATTGCAATGCACCAATTACGAGAGCCTGCCGGATTGCCGGCATCCCAGGCTGCAAGGATCCCCTGCTTCCACCAAGCTTCTCCAGCTTCTCCAGCTTCCTAGGCTCCCCTGCTGGCTTGCTGACTTGCTGCTGGCTTGCAGCTTCTTGGCACCGAAGCATAACTAATCTTTTGAGATTTCCAATTAAAAGTAAAACAAGCAGCGACCTCAGCGACGTCAGGCTCAGCTGGGAAATGGAAATCGCAGGACGACCCGCTAAGAAGGCTGTAACGCTGCCAGCCGAGGCCGGCCAGCGGGGAGGGTTAAGGAAAAGGAGAAGGATTCAGAGGCAGAGGCTGAGCCGGAGACGGACGAAAGAAAGTGTTTCATACATTTTACGTGCAAAGTGTCTGAATTAACAAGGACGACAAAGTCGTGGGTTTTGGCGGAGGAGGAAGATGCTGGCAACTTTATAATTATGTTAAGCATGTTGCAGCAATCTCACAATGTTGCAGCTTATTTCCAGAAAGCCTTGCCAGGAGGAGGCCAAAGGGCCATAGGGCCATAAGGCCTTAAGGCACGTCAAAGACGCAGTGGCAGCAGCGTCGGCGTAGGCGGTGGCAGCGTAGTCCATTTAATAGGCAGCGCGCCTGATGTCCTGGGACAGGAGCCTAGAAAATGCAAGTACTGTGAATATTGGAATTCAGGGAATTCATCCGTTTCTTTCAAGATCAATACCAAGGAAGAATTTTTCTTATATTTTTCCTGCTTTCTTAGAAATATAATGTTCCCCCTTCGGTAGTTTTTTAAACCTTTAAGGTAGTTTTTCCCTCTCAGTAATTCCTTAAACAGTAAAGGTACTTTAAAATGTTTTAAGTATTATAAGCAGCCTGAAAATTTAGTTTCCATAAACCTAAACTAGTTACTAAATTAAATTTCCCTTCTCATCCCAAAGTTTTAATTGAAAACCAATTTGTTGTTTGAACAAAATATGCAAAATGCAATTTAGTAGCCACTAAAACTGAAATAGCTTTTCATTAAAAATCTCTACAAATTCCATTCTAAAAACAATTTGAATTTTAATTTATTTTTTAAGTTAATTAAACACTTGAATATTAGGAAAAATGTGTGTTTAGGTTAAGGATCATTGACTGTACCATGGCAATTTGGCTTTGGTGCTTTAAGTTTTTTAGGGGTTTTCGCTTTCACAGCCAGCAGCAGGAAAGGAAAACGACTCTGGCTACCACCACCACCATACTTGCCTTTTATGAAAATTACTTTCACGTCAGTCATATGCACTCGGGCAGGGCACCCGGTGCGTATGAGTAACTTAATTAGAAAACTTTGCCATAGTCGATAGGCACACAGCCCACACACACACAGGCGCTTCCTGGAAGCCAGCCTGTAAGTTTATGGGGCCCCTCAAAAAGGATGCAGCGCTTGCAGGATTTGTAAAACTGCATCGGGCAGCTATTTATGCCTTGAATCGCCTTTTGTGCCGCTCTGCAAGCGATAGTCCTTAGTCCCAACGTCCTTAGTCCTTAGTTCCTTTGAGGCTAAATTACTTTTGAACTCCTGCTCTGATGGTAATCGCTTTTGAAAGGACCTAGGCTTTTGGTTATCAGAAATTCAGGCCTGCTGTGCACTTCTGGGTGACAGACAGTGAACAATCGAATATTGATTCCCATGAAAATGGGAGAAAGTAGGTCTTAGGCGAAGCTATAAGACTTAAGGTTTAAGTTTAAGATGCTTAAAATACGATTAAATGAGAAATAAATGTGTAAAAAATATTATATATATACTAAGATGTTTGAATAAATTCTTAAAAATAAAGTAACTTATTCTTCAAGAACCCAAAGAGTTCTTCCTCTCAACCAATAGCTCAATCCACCGATACACCTCTCTCCGACCTGATCGGAATCCCAAAACGTATGCTGGCCATTTGTTAATTTGGCGTTCCCCCGCAATCGTTTCGGGGCTTAATAGCCCGCCTGGTGAAAAGTGACTCAAATTTGTAAGCTCTTTCCCATGGCCCGTATCCTTGCCCATATCCATGGACCCAACAAATCCCGAGCAATCACTCAGAACTCGGACACACACACACAACACACGCAGAGAGTGTCACACACTCGATGTGTATATATAGTACAGATATACAGATATAGTTGCTATATGGCATTCGGTATAGTATAAAATCAGTCATGCCAAAAGGGCGAACGTTTTGCGCCATGCTCCGTGAAATGCCAAAACAAATAAATAAACAAAACGCCAGAAACAATAACAAATACCGACAATAAGGATAACAACAACAACAAGAGTGGCAGGAGCAGGAGCACCAGCAGGGGGGAGCTAGTGCTCGAGGAACGTTTAACTCAAATCGATTTCGGGGCTTTAAACCAAAAAAAAAAAAGGATATATGTATAGCAGAGACCAGAGATGAAAGGAGGAAAAGGTCCCCAAAAACTAGAAATCGAAAAAAGAGCGAAAAATAAAAAACACAAATCCAATGAACAAACAAATGTGGAATCAAGCAAAACATTGGCGTTGCTCGCCGCACCCACACACAGCTACACACACAGCTACACACACACACCCCTCACACAGATACTCTCTCGCACACACACACATGTGGCCTGGAACTGGACAGTTGAAAAGCTTTTACAGTTACAGCTGTGCGCACGCTGCGTTCATTTTTTATTAGAAACAAACATCGGTTGACGCTATTGGAAAATGGTGAACATATTTGTCCCTGGACGGCAATTATTGTTATCGTTATTGGCATCGCCCCGAAAAGGTCCTGCCCGAGATACACACCAGAGGGGGGCGAGCGGCAGGAGCAGCAGTTGGAAATTTATTTGGGCTCCAATCCGAGTCCGGTTCGGAGTGCAGCGTCCGAAAAGGACGAGATGCCTGCTCGGTCAGCTACCTAAACTCATTTGCCAGCTGTCCAGAGACGAGGAGAGAGAAAGAGAGAGAGATCAGGACGCAGGACCCAAAAGCTGCAATTTAAAATGGCCAAAAATGGTGGCAGTGCAAGGGGAAATGACCGGCCAGCAACATCTTCATAGGCCCAAAAAAAATCAGCAAAAAATAAAAAGGGAACACAAATGGAAGAGGGGAATGTACTTGGAAAAAAATTAGGAGGTGAAATCTGAAAGAAAAACTAAAGAAATAGTATATACAACGTTTTTTAAAGGCAGGATTTAGTAGCTTAAAAATATATAAATAATTTAGGGGAAATAAAAAAAATATATATTAAAGTATGCAAAATACTTATTTTTATTACCGAATTTAGTTTTCTTTTTAAGTATTAAAATGTTGTATCAATATTTTTAATATCTGTTTAAGGGTTTTAGAATAATTTTTGAATTCTTAAGGACATCCTTTTTATAATAATAAAAATACAAGTGATTTTTTAGACTTAAAATCCAACTTTATCACAAATATTTTATTAAAATAACTCAAATTGAATTCGGCTTCAAAAAAAGGTTTATTTTAAATTTTTTTTCTATCCAAACCTTTCAGAATCTTTTTCCTAAGTGTACTTATAACCGCATATAGTTCCGCAGCTTCCTCTTGCGGGTTTTTCGACTTTTGTTTTACCTTTTTTTCAGGTCAGGGCCTCTCGTAGAATATTTAAGGTGTCGCTGACTAACTCGATTAGAGTCCACCGTAAAGACTTGCCGTCTGGGCGAAGCCCCTCGCATTACGCAGGCCGGTTTCGGCTTCGATTTTCAATACCAAGGTTCCTGCGCCATGCCACGCCCCCTAAGTCCACCTCTTAGAAGATCCTTTTGTTTTGTGTTTAGTTTCCTTTTTTTTTGTATTTTGTCTACTCTTGTTGGTTTTGTGTGTGGTCCTTTGTTGTTCCTGCAAATTGTGCGGTCTGTTGTTTTTGTTGGCCTGTTGGCCAAGATAGCAGAGATGCCGAGGAGGAGATACCAGGAGCAGATACAGGATGCCGGACAGAAGTCGGAAATCCAGATGAGGGCGTAGCCAAAACAAAGGCGAGTGTGTTTGCTTCGGTTGCCCAGATTTTCTAATCAGTTTTGTAATTGTTTCAGCCCCGTCTTTTTTTTGGAGCCCCATTTCTTGTGTTCTTATGGCCAAAGTTCTCTTCAGCGACTGTTCCCGGGGTCAACTGGGGGCACGCCTGCTTAACCCGAAAGCTGCCAGTGGCAGGCTCCTTCCCCATTGTCCTTGTTGTTGCCTTGTTTATTATTCCGGGCTGCGCCTCTAATTTGCCAGCTCTTTGTGGCGGCGAGTTTTCATTTTCCATCGAGGGAAAGTGTTTTTCCCCATCACAAAGAGCGAGTGTAGTTGCAACTACAAAACCACTTTATGCCAATGAATATTTCAAGCGCTGAAAACGCTTAACAATTGAATTATTAAAGCGGTTTTTCATTTTGTGGGTGTTAGAAATCACATTGGATTTAGGTTAAAAATGGGAAAAATTTATAAATTTAATTTAAAGAGAGGCTAAACATATTTTGAATTAGATCTAAATCTAAATTATATCAAAGAACAAATTAATTCTAATCACATCAAGTTCGAGCTTTAAAGTATTTTGTGTTACTTTTTTTAAATCCCTAAAAAATACAAGAGAGCAAAAACAAGTTTTGCAATTATTAAAAACAAACAATAGACTTCTAAAAGCCAATTAAATTCCATAAAAACAAATAAATTGATAACAAAGAACGCACTTTAAAATATATATTTGCATTGAGTTGTCAATTTTCAGCAATTAAAAAGGCAAAGCCATAAACAAAACAACAATTTATTTGACATTTAATTACTCGTGTGTTTAAGCCCTCATGGCTCTTAAACACAATATTTGGTAATACAATTAAATGCGAATTATTGCGCATTTAAGAGGTAACTTTCACAGAAGCACCTTTTAAATTAAATCAAAAATAATTATTTTATATTAAAGCTGATCACTTTTGGCAATTGTATGCGACTTTGTATCGCTAATTAAGCTTAAGCCCTCATGGCTGCTCTCTCTCTCTCTGAATTATTTGAGTACTTAATTTAATTCTAGGAAAACCATCTCCCAGCTAGCAATTGGAATTAATTTAATTCCCTCTCCTTCCATCCTTTTTCTTCCTTTTTGTTCCTTTTTTTTCCAGCCGTCACGCGAGCTCCTCAAAGCCGGCGGAACAAAATGAAAGAATTCATTAGTTGGCAATTAGACAGCTCGCAGTGCACGCAGACGGCTTTAATGAAGGACCTTGCTCCTTGCCAAATATTTATTTATGTTTTATTTTCGAAATTGAACAAGAGAAAAAAAGAGCTGTAGTTCGGGGAATACTGGGTGCTGTCGAGACTATGGCTTGCTTGGTATTTATTTTTATTATTAGCTAACTAAACATAGACTTTGTTTATGATTATTTGCACAGACACAAGGCAGTTGATTGAATGCAGGGTCAATACTCTGAGTTAGATGGAGTTTCAGGGGTTGCTAGATATTTTCTTTAATTGTTTAATATTAATTAATATACTTTAGCTGAGAAAATTAATCAAAATTAAGGAAATAAACTGTTAGAAAATTATTAAATCAATTAAAATAATTAGCAAAACAAATTTCTTGTACATTTTGAAAGCTTTAAAAGACGCTGTTATAAGAAAGGTTCTTAGAATGAAATAGATAAACTCTGCTATTAATTTATTTATAATTCATAAATTTTTTAAAACAAATATACCCTTAAAAACAATAACAATTAATAGGTAACCCAAATCCGCTGCACTCACAGACCGTAAACAAAAAATGCTGAAAACAAGAAAAATTGAAGCGGGCAATATGCGTCTTTAATTAAGGTCGGCGAACAGGCTTTTCCCGCTTTTCATCTGTCTTTGAGATAAATTGCCCGAGGGGAAAGGCGGGAGGATGTTTGGTGGGTAAAAAGCAGGCCGATTTGATAAATAAGTGGGTGCCCGGCACTTGTTTTTTTCTTGCCACTACCACCGACTGACTGACATTGCATATTGGCTTTTGTCCCAGTCCCCAGCCCGGAGGCGGATCCGTCGGGCTGCTGTTTGTTGCCTTTTTGCCGGCATTCGTTAATTGCCGAAGGACGAGCGTATAATTGCGCCAATCCTGGTAGCAGCCGCCCAAAATGGGGAAAAAAATACAAACGGAAAATAAATAAATTTAATTTCGCGATGCAGGCAAAGGTCATTGGGGTGGAGCTGGAGCCAGAGCCAGCGCATTCCCTTTCAATACCGAAGGTCGATCTCATTTTTATTGCATGCTGATGAATCGGCCAAAGGGATCCGAAAGGATCTGAGCCGGATTTAAAATGTTTGTACATTGTACACTTTCATGGCAATGAATTTTTACGCCACGTTCGTGCCGGAAAACCCTTTGCCTTTGGCTGGGCGGCACATTAAAAATTACATCGCATTACGAAAATTAACCTCAGACTTAGCAACGCCCTTTTTATTGCCACGACAACATGTAAATGCTGCTGCTTGGACATTTCTCTCTGTGTTTTCTGTATTTTCTGTTATTTTTTTTTTACAATTTTATAATTCCTGTTGGTGCCGCGCCCCATAACCTTTTTGATGTGGCCAAAGCCCTGAATGTTAATGCGACAACAGTCGCGATTTTTAATTCTTTTAGCTCGCTTTCCCTCAGCCAGCTTTTACCGCACATTTTCCTCATAATTTATGCCGCCCCAGCACTCGATTTAAAAAATTGTTTATTTTCCGGACACTTGCAGCCACAACTGTGTGTTGACTTTCGCCATCGTATTTGTTTAATTTGAACTTGGCTTTTAATCACATTAGTGAACCATCATCGGCATCATCATCATCATCAGAAGCGGCGGCCTCGCTCATCGATTTATTTAAGCTGTTGAAATTTATTTTAATTGACACGTGGCTACGGCCAAATCCACTCGTCTGAATAATAAAGGAACAAAAAAGTAAAAAAAAAACGAAGGAAAAAGGTTACTTCTCTGGGGCCGAAGAGCGTGAAACGTGATTTCAGTGGTAAGGTAATTGAATGAATTGGTTAGAAATCTATTATGAAACGGTTTTGTCAAGCGGCAAAGTGTGGAAACATCGAAAAAAAGGAAATGGACTTGAATATGAGAAGGGTAGAAAATCAGACTAAGCGGGTTTTTAGATTTTATTGATTATTTAGGAGACTGGGGAAGTGGTTAAGTGGTTTAAAGGGTGTTGATTTTAAGAGTATAAAGCTTGGGATTAATTCTGGAAAACGGTAATGAAATGATTGAATTAAATTGGTAATTGCATTAATTGAATTAGATTTTTCAGTAAATTATATTTATTTGGGGTGCACTATTAATTAATTTATTTAAAAAACTTACTAGGCACTTCAAATCAAATTATTTTTCCTACCGAAAAGGGTTTTAAAATGTATGTAAATCTTTATACATTTTTCTTAATATCTTAGTAGATATGTATATTAAAAATATTTGTCTAAAAAAATAGTAGCAAATTTGTTAATATTTATTTGATTTAAATTTCTTTCCTTATTTATATTTCTCTTTATTATTCCCTTAAATTTATCCATAATAAATTCAATTTATCCCCAATTTCAACCCAAAAATCTTGATTTAACCTCCCGAAATATATGGCTAATTATGCATGGAGATTCGCCACATCGACTGGCATCTGCCAGGCAATAAATTTACGCCCTTAACCTGGGCTAGAAAATAATTGCAAATGGCGGGCAATGAAATGAATTCGATGGCTTCTACCCACGATCCCACATCATTAAATCGCATTCAGTGGCCACCGCAGTAAAGTTTTCCCAGCACTCGGAACACTTTGTCACACTTTGACCAAGAGCAGGCCTCGGGCTTTTCCAGCATTTTCCGCGAGAATAGAGAATGTTGGAAAAGTGAGAGAGAGCAAAGGGCAAGACCGAACCTAAGCTGCCAAAGAGTTATGCTATTACATTTCTCAACGTGTTTTTTTCGCCAATTTCGCCATCGTCGTCGACGTCTTCTTTGGCCCCCAACAGCTGCCACTTCAATTACATAAAATTCACATTATTGGGGCAGCCGAGGCGAGACGGCGTAAAAGAGTTTTTAAATTAAAGGCCAGCGGCGGCTAGTGGCGCCCCGTATCTGTATCTATATATCTGTAGCTGTATTTGCAGCATCCTCCTTTTGCTCCTCCTCCTCCTCCGAAGCGAAGCGGTACATTGCGGTGCCGGAGGTCAGATTGATGGCCTGACACCAGCCGGAAACATTTCGGGACAGGTCCTGGTGCAGAAGCAGCAGAGAATGCGCTTCAGGGGCAGAGATTCGGGGAGATACATCAGCCAAGCGTTGCCAAATGAATGCCGGAGGCCAAAGCAATCGACAACAAAGCAAACAGCAGTAGCAACAACACAACCAGCGACTGGAATAAAGAGTGAAAAAAACAAAAAACAAAGCAACAAAAAAACAGAAAAAAACACACAGTTAAAAAATACTCTAAGAAGAAATTTATAAAAAATAAAGAAATAAATACAAAACTACAAGTGCCTTAACCTTACCTTACCTATTCGATTATCAGCTCTTCAAGAAACATTAAAGTTAGGTTTTATTTTTTAATTCCTATAAGCCAAAAATCTAAAATTCCCAACAAACCTCACCAAAAAACCCTTGTACCTCCCCAAAAAGGGTATAAAAAAAGGGAGAAGCACAAAAAAAAACAAAGTCAAACAAACAAAAAAGTAAGCAGAAACAAAAAGCTTGGCGAAAACAAAGCCGCTTCTAATTTACATGGACCCGCGGACCAGGACCTAAACCTGGACCTGGACCTGGCCTGGCCAGGACTTAGGACCCGGACATGGACACGGACATGGAAACGGACCCCAAGCCGAGCCGAGCCGTGGACCCGCAGCCGAGGCTTAAACAATTCATTTAAAGTTGCGACGCTTTTCGCGCATTTAACGTTAAAATTTAATGCCCGCCACTTGGGCGGCAGTTGGACAGAGAAGGAGATTGTCAGCTCAATTCGGTAAATAAAGCAGGCCGAAAGGACTAACACAAAACACAAAAAAACGGCCTTTGTGGGTGGAAAAGGGTTTAATACTTTTTTTTTGGATGCATTGCCGTAGCACACACAGAAACAATTAAATCAGAATGCCTGCTAAGCTGCGTTGAAAATTTGTTTGCCAGAAAATTGGTAATATCTTGGTTTTGCCTGTTGGCCGCTTTTATTGCTTTCGGCCTTGTTGGAGCTACCAAAGCTTATACTTTGGATCGGGGAAGTATGTTTAAGTTTAAGGAAAACCCATTCCGGACAATTAGGCGCAATTTGCATGATAAACGTGCCATCAAGTCAAGCCACAAAGAGCATGTTTAAGTGCCGCATGTGTGTGTGTTGTGCACTGAGAGAATTTATGTGTTATCTAGATAAGGGAATTTAGAGTGATTGATTAAGTGGAATAAGCAGTAATTCATAAAAAATTATGTGATCTTTAAAGACTGAAAAGCAAGTTAGGGTAGGGTAGCTTCATAGACAAATATTGTATATTTTTTATAGTTTTTCAAAAGTAAATCCCAAATAAAGCCTGTTTCAAAATCCTAAAATTTTACAAAGCAAAAAACACAATAAAAAAATATTTTAAAATATTTTAAATATAACCCAAGGGTAGACACAAGCTTTTTAGTTCTCGTTTTCGTCTTACCAAACCTTAGTTTATTCCCAATTTCTTAACCTGTAAGTGTAGACATGTGTGTGTTTGTTAAGCAACAAAAGTTTCCCAAGTCCTGGCTGAGGAAATCTTTTTTGTGTGTGCTTCCACTTAAACGCTTTCGAATGAAGTTTCACGCGTAAAAGTCATAAATAAAAAGACAGCCAACATGCACGACATTCTCTCGGCGTTCTCTCTCAAAGTGCGTGTGTGTCTGTGGGCGGGAAGCGTTTTCGGGATTTCTGGGGGCTTCCCCCCTCTATATTGTGTCCTGGGCGCCTAACAAATCTGTAGAACAACGCCCAGCGCCATAACGAATACTGTCAGCCACGCGTTCGCATATGAAAAACTCATTTAACTCATAAATTATGCACTAAAAAACAAATAACTCATCATTTTTATGCGCTCGTCGAAGTTGGAGAACTCCGTGGAATGTGTGTCCGGGGTACGAGTGTGGCCTGCAATGCGGGTGACACTTGGCCATAAATACACTCGTGCAAAAATGTTGCTAGACAAAGTCGTAAAACAGCAGCGAGCGGAGAGCGCAAACTTTGAGACAAGCAATAAAATCCTTGCCCCCAAAGGATGCCAGCTGAACTTTAAGTGCCAGCCACGACTCCGTCGCCGCCGCCCGGCAAGGTCGCAGCAACAACTAAACGTTTGGTAATTGAAAACTGTAATTTCGAGTACTTATAGTTGTGCCAACAAGCGAAAGAACTTTAAAAACATCACTCGGATTTCCCAGGAATTTGTTAAACATATTGGAGCAACCGGAAATTGATATAGCTGAGGGACGAGAAACTGCTCAAGTTTTTCTTTAGAGTCTTTGGAACTTTACCGAGTGAGTGTGAAGTTTATTGATGAAAGTAAATATATTTATTATGTTTTCTTTTAAAGTTTGTAATGTCAAATAAAATATTATTGCTCTTCAAATGTGGGAATAGTTTTAATATTTATAATCTTTATACTAAATATATTAATTTAAATTTTTAAGGCTACTTTTTAACTTCCTCTCGTCGCCTTTATTCGTCGTTTTCCTCTCATACTCGTTGCCTTTTACTCGGTGCCATTTAAACACGTCATCTGTATTGGATGCTTTACAAAATAATATATTTGCTCATTGTATGTGGAATAAGTTTTAATATTTTTCATCTATTTATTAAAAATATTAAATAAATTATTTAGGACTACTTTTTAGCTTCCTCTTGTCGCCTTTATTCGTCGGTTTGCTCTCCTACTCGTTGGCTTTTACTAAATACTATTACTCGCCATTTTAACACGTCATCTGTTCTTGGATGCGATATATGTAGTTGCCTTTAATTTTTGTCTTTACTTGTTGTCTTTCCCCTGCACTTCTAGTCGTATTTTTTACTCGTCATATTCTTAGCTATCCTCCCAACTCGTCGCCTTTACTCGCCACTCTACTCGATATTCTGACTGGTTCTTGTCTCGGTTAACTTCTATAAAAATCAACACAAATTCCTCCCTAATCCTCTGCGAATATTTTCGCTTGGTTGTAAAGCAACATTGATCGGGCTGCGAATGATAAATGTATGTGTTCGCTGGTGGATTCTGTATGCATGCTCTGCTTTACATATCGGGGCATTAATATAAGCACACTCGAACACATATCTTGAGGCGGCCATTTAGCAGTATTTAAAATTTATGACCTGACTATTAAGTGCGTATTAACTGAATGCTTTGTGCATGCCATAAACTTGGCCCGCTGGCGAATAATGCCAAAAGGCGGGGGGAGTGGCTGGGAGTGGTATTTTTCGTATGACAAAGAGCTTAAAGGGCAACTTTGGCCGCTTTTTATAAAAAATTGTTGCCACTCTCGTTGTACAGTCTGCCTCCGTCCGACCTCTCTCTCGTGTGGCAGAAAGTTGCCACAAAAGTTGGCAAAAAGTTCGGAACTCACCTTCTTTGTTACCTGCAATTGAGAGATGTTTTTTTTTTCCGCCCGCAATCGCAATGAATGATGCGAGGCCAAGGGGAGAATGCGGAATGCCATGATGCAGTTGCAACTGGAGCGGAATTGCATTAGCTAATCAAACGATGTCCTTTTCACTTGTCAACGCGGAGGCCAGGATGCATGGATTAGTGCGAGTGTCGCTCGGCTGCTTTGCTAATTACTCCCCTGAATCCTTTTAATGCTATTACGGGTCCCCCCGTTATCCTGCCAGTGCGGTCAGCCCGGTGTAATGAACCGCACATTAGAGCCAGGCTGCCTGCCTGTCGGCAATTGCCAATCGGCAGTCAACGGTCGACGGTCGACAGTCGGAAGTCGATGGCCATGAGAGTCGATATACGGCGGCAATCGGCGGTCTCGACTGACTTACTGCCGCTTCCTTGGCACGCACTTCGAGTGCGCCACAAATTTCCCACAGCGAACCTGCGATTGCCTGCAGGAAGGGGAGTCCTTTTTCTGCAGAGCGAAAAAAAATATAAGAATTTGAGTAATTAAATTAAAAAGTTTGAGTAATTACATTTAAAGTTTTTCTGAATCCTGACAGTGATAATATTGCATAATAGTAAAGTGGAAATTCAACTCTGAAATTAAATTTAAAAATATAATTAGACTCATGCAAGCTTCATAATTTTAGTCTTGACTAAATATTTAGCTTTATTTTTAATTTACTGAAATTTCCAAGTAGTTTTAGTCGGAAGTATGCTAAATATCAAGGTCCCTCAGCCAAAGGATGTTTAAGATGTGACTTATAGTGTCAGCAGCATATTTTTAGTTATTTAAATAGCATTTTCTAATATATTCTTAAAAAATATTTAAAAAATGTATTTTATTCGGTTTTGTTTTATTAAATTTTAAACACAACATTTTATCTTACAGTGTGCGATTCCAAGCAGGAGTTCCTTGCTGACTTCGTCCTGCCTGCTTGCAGTTCAATTGAATTTCAGAGCAAAACTTCTACAGGACTGCCTTGCAACTGACTTCCACTCCCACTCCACCTCTTTTACACCCACTCTCACACATCAGACTCACACCGATAGCACTTATTTTTTATTTTTCCCATTTTTTTTTTTTGTATTTATTTGGTGCAAAAGTTTTCACCAGCCTTCGGTACCCTTCCTCCGCTTCCGCCTCCGCGCTGTGCCCCTTTTTGGCGTGGCCCGTGGCTTGTTGTGCCGCTTCATCGATTACGTTTGGTAATTATCTTTATGTTCGTTTGCTTTGGCTCTTTTACTTAAAATAAATTAGAAATTATTGGAGCATTTTGATGCTGAAGCACCGGGGGCACCTCGGGGGAGTGAGTCCTCGATTGATTCCGAATTTCGTTCATAAATATGTAATCGGCTGGGAAACAGACTGGAAGGCAAACAGAAACAGGTTTTGGAAATCAAATTTAATATAGATTACATATTAACTGGTACAGAGGAAGGAGTGCTTAAATCAGTTGTATAAATATTTATAATGTTTAAAAAATAATACTTGTAGAGAGAGTATAAAATAAGACATCATACATGCCTGAGAACTCTTTCCGACTTAATATTCAACAGTTAAAAGTATATGAAACTTTCAAGAAACTATAGAAAAGCTTGTAACTGATCTGGGAAAAGTATCTAAGCTTCAAAACTAATTGATTTGTTTTGTTTTTCTCTTGTTTATTTGAAGTTTTCTATTCTAGGAAATTTATTCAGTGGGTTTTGAGTTACTTTTCCAAACTAAAAAGCCAAAATGAAGTTCAATTAAATAAGGCGAACAAGTTGTGTGCAACACAAGTAACTTTTTACTAGAAATTACTATCCTTAAAGCGCATCCTTATGGCTGCGTCTATATATATGTCTAACAATCAATGGATATTGTCAGTCGCTGGACCCCAAAATTTGCAAATTCAAAATCAGAGTGCATGCCATAGAGCAATTTGTATTTGCGTAATTAAGGGGCTGCCACGCCACGCCTGGCCACGCCCCCTCTGCCCTCAGCTAATTGTCCTGGATGTGCGTCTCGTCGCCGGGGCCGATCCTAATTAAAACAATATACACTTGCTAAGGATAATTTGGGATCCAATCCGATTGGGCCATTTAAGCGCATCTTATTAAGCGACAACTCCTGGACCCCGCCAACTATCCTTGTAAAGTTTTCTCTTGGAAAGTTTCTTCTCGCTCCTCGCTCTTTTATGTCCTTTTATGGATGCCCACTGAGGCATTTGTGCCATTGCGACCGCAATAACAGTGAAAAAATAGTAGTAGTTAGCTTAATTTCTTTGCTCGAGTAGTTTTTCTTGTCCGCAGAGAGACACACAGAAAACTGAGAGAGAGACTGGGAAAACACACCGCAATGAGTTTGATAATAGTTTCAAGTTATTAACAATCTTTTTTTTCTCGTATTTCCCCCACCCCTCCCCCGGGTAAAATCGTTTCTATCAGCGAAAATGTTCGGCGAAAGTTTTGAAATAAATTATTTTCATGATAATGAGTGCATTAATGGAGCTGCGAGCTAATTAGTGCCCCGCCGCAAAATGCTTAAAATAATTTCTTTTGCTGAACTTGCGCCATATGATAATTCTATTGCGAATCTAATCAACTGGATTTGGGTTTTTAAGTATCTTCAGCGAGAGAGCTTTTCGGGGAAAGGATGTTAGCGGGTTCAGGCACTCAAAGCTTTTCAGTTGGTTAAATGAGGATTCTAAGCTAATGGGAGGGTTTTTAGGGTGTGAAAATAATTCTGGAAAAGCTTTTGGTGGAGAATGTTAACAAGAAAGTTTGTTTCAAGGTTTCTACGCTGAGCTTTCGGGGAAGGGATATTTTTTGGGGAATATATATAGTACATGAAATGAGAGAACAAGGACTAAAGGAGTCTTTGCTATTTTATAATATTGATATTTATTTTATTTTATGGGTTTTAATATTTTATATTTTATAATATTGATATTAATTTCATTTTATGGATTTTGAATTCTTAAAAAATAACAGAATTTTTAATAATTTTCCCTTAAACCCGAACAGCGTTAAGACGTTTTTACTTTGGAAAATATTCCCTCTCTTTTTGAGAATAAGGTTTATTCTAAAGTTTTAATAAACCAATTTTAAAGCTTTCTCGTTTATTTTACATTTAGTACAATTTATTTAACAACCCGCTCCTATTGACTTTCAAGCTTTTTGGTTGACAGGTCTAAAACCATTTTATTTTTACATGTAGATAACATTGGACAAAAATACACTCTAAAAATATGATCAAATACAAATAAACCTTTTGAAAAATAAAGTCTAGCCTTTTGTAGTCACCAAAAATTAACCGATGTTATCCCACTAAATCCCACATATTATTATTATTATTATTACTATGAACCTAAAGACCTTACCATATACGATGCACTTACCCCATTTTCAGGTTAAATATGGTTCACAACTTAAGGAGCTTATCTCAAACCAGGACCCGCAGACACATAGAGAGGGAAGCCACCGAAAAAAAAATAAGAAAAATCAGAGAGGGCTTTAATACCTCGATTGACATGACACACAATAAACTTGGCAATCAGGTTACCGGATTATGGTTCCGAGGCGATACCCAAAAACGACCAATTGAATTAAGCGCATTAAAGCTGTGCCAGTCATGGAAAGTCAAGGGAAAGGAATCAACCAGTCATCGGAAATTAGATAGAAAAAAAGCAGAGTTCTCCATTTAATTTGTCACATCAAGTTTATTGTTTATTGAAATACCGAATATGGCTTTATGCTTTAGTTGTATAACTACATATAATATATTTATATATAATACATACAAGTATATAGTCTTGATAACATTAAGTTAAAACATTTAAAAACGTTTAATAGTTTCTGGCTTAAGTTATGGCCTGGCTAAAATATTGTATCCATCTAAACACATATAAAACTTATACACTTATTATCATAGAATGCTTACATCAAAGATAGAATGAAGCTCAAGTCTTTATAGTTTTTATGTTTTTTTCTAGAATTTTTGTTATTTGGGGAAGCAAATATACACATACCATTGTACTATATACACGCAGGATATTTTTGGAAATTTACACAGTTTACAGTTGATTATTTCTTGTAGCCAACTAACCGAAATCAAGCCCCCAACCTTACTGGTATTTGAGCCAGTTTGCCTCTCGCTTGGAATCACAATTACTCTTAGCCGGAATGCCGCCAGGAGCTCACTTTAGAAGTGTCCTTGCCCCTGGTCGTTCATTCGTTATAATGTAGCACACGATTGTCGATTATCTTAGGTAGTAATTAGGATAATCTAAGGTATAATTCACACAACCCACCAACTTGGTGGGGTGAACAGCTTAAATTTCTACAAATCTGTTGAATCCCCGTTCGAAATACTCCACTGCCTTGCAGCTTAACTGGTAACTGTTGCAGGTTTATTTAAATAAACAAACGATGGTCACATTAAGCGAGAGATGCAGTTTGATTGCTACACAACCAACGTTGGTCACACTGTCTCTCGAGAGAGATTGAAAGAACTCTCTTTAGAGAGCGACTAATCATCAGAAGCTTTCCAAAGAAAGATCAATGCACATTTTCAAAAACGCGCTCAGAATGGCCAGCGTTTGTTTATTTAAATAATCCTGTTAAATGTGCTCTTTTCCAGATCTTAACTAAGAACTCTTCAGTTAAACATCATCGAAAATTTTAAGTATATAAGAGTTGCCACAAAAATCTCTACAAAATTTCCAATTATCTGACAGGCCATAAAAGTTACTACTCATATGGAACATAGCCTACTTTTTGGCTTCATTTAAAATAATAAATCTTTCTATGACAACCCTTAATATTTAAAATATTTTCATGATCATTTCTTGTATTATATGGCTTCCATATCTCTCGAAATACCCAACTGATTCAACTTAACAAACATTTCACCATTACTTCAAAATGTGTTAATGATTTATCTGTTATTCTGTTCTGTTGCTGAGCAAGAAACACGCATTTATTTATAGTGTAATCGGAGGTCTCTTTGCTTTGTACTGCCGCCTGTGTGACATATGTATGTTTGTTTGTAGCTTTCTGGCCGATCGATTAGGAAAATATATAAATATATATATAGGTACATATATGCTTTAATCTCATTACCGATTCCCGCTGCGGCTTACAAAAATAAATTTCTGTGTGCTCCGCCGGTTATTCTTAGCGTCTCTGATATGCTTTTACAAATATGTATGCGTGGGAAAGGTATTCTCAGGATACTTCTTGGGGATAACAGATGAACAACCAAACTCGTATGTGTGTAGGTGTGTATGTGTGTGTTTGTATCTTAGAGATATTAACTGTACAAGCGTCTTTGTGTTTCAGTATTAATTAGGGCATAAATCACGCACGGCGCTTCTCCGTTTACTTGCCGGAACTCGGATCCCGGAGCGAGCGCGTGGAGGGCAGTCCCCTCAGACCCTTCTCCAGTTTGTCGGCATCGCCCGCCGAAAAGCGGAAATTCATGGCCTGTCCCTGGCCCTGTCCCTGGCTCACACCCAGCAGTATGGGCCGCGAGCTACGTCGCGGTCCCAGCAGCTCCACACTCTCCTCCTCCTCATCAGCGCCGTAGGTGACGGCCGTCAGTCCTGCCACCGGCACCGGGGTCTTGGCCGGCGGCGAGTACTCTGCGGTGGCCTCCGACAATCGACGATACTCGCCGCTACGCGAGTTCTGTAGCTTCCAGGATGCCCTCCGGGTGGTGGCCACACTCTGACTGCTCTGGCTGCAGTGCACCGAGGCATTCGTCGTGGTCAGATTCCCAGTACTCTGCGACACCAGGCAGCTGTTCGAGCTGGAACTGCTGCTGGCTGACAGGCTGGAGTTGCTGCCGCTGGTGCTCTTTCGTATGCTCCGCTTCGAGCTGCGCTCCGGGATAGCCGCCGGCGGGGGAGCAACATCTGATGGAAGCACAGGAACTGTCGGCTGCTCCTCCGTGGGACTCAGCAGGGCATCCGTACTCTTGCAGCAACTGTGATGGCTGGCCGAGTGTTTCATTGTCCATCGGAAGTCATTGGAGTTCTCGTCATCCAATGGGGGGTAAACCCTACCCGCGGTGGGTGGAGCCCCTCCCGCCGAGGTTATCAATCGCTCCTTGGAGCTAGCCAAGTTGGTATCCGCCGGGGAGACGCACTCGTCTATCGTGTTCAGGGGTGAGATCTGCAGGGTTTGCTTTTGCTGCAGGAGATCCATTTCATTTTTGATGGCGGGTTCAATGCCCAGGAGACCCAGGACGAGGCGGGGATTGGCCAGCACGAAGCGCTCGAAGGTGGGAAAATCGATGCGATAGAAGTCCGTCTGACAGCTTCGGCTGGTGGTGCTCTTGCTGGGCTCCACCGGCGACGGGGAAGGAGCCTTGGAGCTCGCCGTATTGCTCGTGGGCAGCTGGACATCCCGTCCCCAGACCTCGGGCGGATGCGATGAGCTCCTCTGCATGGCCGCCATTTCGGCGGCACCCAGCACGCCCATGTGTCCCAGCAGGCCGTGCTCGACGGCATCGCCCACCCTGGCGGCCGGCATGGCACTGATATTGGGTATGGATCTGGCCGGCGGGAACTTGAGGCTGCTGTGCGAGGTCATGGCGTTCGAGGTGAAGGTCATCTCCTGCAAAGCACTGATGGCATTTCGCACCTCGGCGCTCAGCTGGGCCACGTCCTGGTGCAAGGTTGAGACCTGCGAGTCCAGACGCTCCAAGGATGGCCGCTTGCCCTGCGACTGCTGCTCCTCTTCGAGGGGCTCGGGTTCCTCAAAGGAACCCCTGTCCAGGCTGCAGGCAGCATTCAGTGTCCGATGCCGCTTATTCGTCTCCCTCAGGGTTATCAGGGACCTGCCACGGTGGTGTAACCTCTGATTTCTGGGACTTCCCATGCTTCCCAGCAGTGGCGAGCGGGCGGCATTCAGCGGCGAATTTGTGAGATTGTGCAGCGGGGAGGCACCACTTGCCGCATTGTCCTTATCCCCCTTGCCATTCTCCTCGGCCTCCTCGCGATTCTCGTCATCCTCCGAGATGCTGGGCAAAGGGAACGAGGGACCAATGTCCGAGTCCTGGTTCTCGTAGCCCTCCCTCAGGTTGAAGGTGAGATCATGCTGGATGTCGTTGGCGAACTGCTGCTGGTACTCCGGATACAGGCGCAGGACCTCCACCAGACCGCCCATGTGGATGCACTTCAGATCGCAGTAGGTGAGCGCCTGCGAGGGGTAGGAAAATGGAAAAACATGTGAGAATGGAAAATGAAAACTCGTGGCAAGTAAGTCAAAAGCCGTTTTCACGTTAAACGATTATGCACTTCGGTCAGAGGAGGAGGCGAGGCGAGGCGTGGCAGTTGTTGTTTGTGCGCCCATAAACAAGATGGAAAAAGCTTAAACAGCGTGTAAGCGCGGTAAGAGTATCTCAAGGATAATAAGGATATGAGGGTCCTTTTGTGGGTTATTTTTTGGGTTACTTTTTCTTAATTTTCATATTAATTTCTTACGTACAAAGTATAATAATCCGGGAACTGAATTCTCAAGTCGAAGCTATTATAATACTTTATTTTTAAGATAGTGTACTCCTCAGGAAACCCATTTCTTTAAGGGTTTTTCCTAATTTAAAACTTCTTTCTTAAATTTTTCTAATATTAAGAGAAAAAACTCCTAAAAAAAACTACCTTTAATACCGTTCTTCTCCCCTTTAAGGACACTCAGGGTATTCCATATTCGACTTCTATCCCTACAACGCCCTTGCCTCTTGGTAATGTTGACGCCTTGGCGTCTTCTTTACAAAACTCGAGTGCGCCATCTTGGCGTTTACACACTCTCTCTACACACACACACACACACCCCCTGGAAACAAACACACTCGCTGGCGCCTCAAGTATCACTCATACGACCCGTTCGCCGTGTTGTTTGCACGAAGTGGCGGAAGATGGCAGATGCTGCTCGCCGTGTCTGCACTTTATTCCGCCAAGGCAGACATGCAAATAAACACGAGATAAAAGCAAAAGGTAAACGAGGGAAATACAGAAAACAAAGGACAGAACAAAGAGTGTGGGAAGGGAATGGAGTGAGGAGCCAAACTATGCATAAATTAAGCACATTCCTCAACTAATTAAGCAACAATCAAGTTTTAAATTCTCCGCTTAATTATTGCCACCCCTCCAAAAAGCTGCCAGACAATTAATTAGGCGTGAAGCTTTTGAAACCTGAACCGCCCCGAGATTATTGCCATAATTAGTAAGAGTAAACGAGTAATTGTAGACCAGCAGCGAGGGAGAGGGTGGGAAAAACCAAACCCAAGCCTCAGACACTCAAGCCCCATTGACTCTGAGCCAAAAAAATAAGAAACAAAAAGTAGAAAAGCAACCGAGGAATTCCAGGCGTAATTCAAACTGCTGTGCACTCATCTTGAAACCTCAGAGACCTTCTGCCTCAGTCCCTCTGTTTGGGCCAAGATAAAGTTTACGACTTAAAAGGACCTCGAAGACCTCGATAAAAATATAATTAAAGTTAAGAGAAAACTAGCAGACAGGACGAGCTGACAGAACGAGCAGACAGAAACTCGCATGTGGAGTTTATTTGCTAGATTAAGTGGTCATTCACTGGATGAAAAGCAGGTGCTCTTTATACATTAAATTAAACAGCAAATTTCTAAAACACCTCCTAAATTTTGTACATCCTTTAATTTCCCTTCATTTTGTAATACCTTAAGCTGTTGTATTACACAAGGCTTCCCTTTCATAGAAATGATTAAAATATACACATGTCCCTCATTGAAAATTAAAATCCTCTTTTCCACAATGAATTCCGGCTAGTGGATGTTCGACTATCATACGAATGCATTCCATTCACGTTCACATTCACGTTCACCCTTGAGCCTGGTATAAAAATAAATTCTATTTAATTACTGCACCGCCTTCCCATCCCCAACCCCTGACCCATCCCGGAGTCCTGTAAGCCGGCTTCGTCCTACCTTAATATCGCTGCTGCTGCGTACGACAACATCCTGGCCAGCACTGTTGGTGGTGGCGGTCATCTGGCCATTGCTGGTAGCCACCAGATGCACGTTGATGTCGGACCCCACCAGGTCGCCCTTACCTGTGGAAGGAACACAGAGAAACGGTAAGCAGAAAGGTCATTGGGGGAGCGTGGGAACGTGGGAACCGGTGGGAATCAATGAGCATAAAAATAGAGCCTGGCATTTGTCTGGAGGGGACCAAACTTGATGGCGGTGCTCGAGTTGATGACACTGCCTGCCATGAATGAATAAACAAGCAGATGACTGCCTTACAGTCATGGCCAAAGTGTAAATGGAATTTCTGGCAGCCAACACCAGAAGCGAATGAACTGGCAGAGTTCAACAGACGAACAGGCGAAACATAAACAAAATGAACACAATTTTTTTTTTTTTTGGCATTACAAACAATCGATAATGGAAAATCAAAGGCAAATATTGAGAAATGATTTTTTATATAAATTTTAATTTTGAAGAATAACATGTATTTAAGATGTATCAGTAAAAAGATAATTATAAAATAATATTTATGTAAAGAAAAGCAAATATAATTGGTTTTATGGGAACATATTAAATTGCAGGAGAAAGAGGATGGGAGGATTCTTTAATAAACGGAATCCTTAAGCACTCTATTTATCTTTAAAAAATCGCAAATAAATGTAATTTAAAGCCACAAATTAAAATTATAATCAATATTTTCATCGTTTTAAAACAAAATATTAATTTTTTGTTAAATTGATTTTAATTTAATTTAATTTTTTTTTTAATTAACACCTCACTTACCCAAAATAGCCACCACCATATCGTCCTTGATCACCTCCATCGATCCATTGCACAGATAGTAAATATAGTTGAGGGCATCGCCTTTGTGGATCAGATACTCGCCCGGCGCACAAAAGTTTGTCTTAATGTGCAGCGACAAGAGTTTCAGACAGCCCTGCAAGGAAATATATATATATGGTAGAAGATATATATATATAGTTAAGGATATACTATATATAGAGTACAAATTCTGGTTTAGTCAGGAATTGTGTTGCTTCGCGGTCAGAAGCATTTAGCATTTAGCTCAGCCTGCGCTTGCCTGGGGTCCCTGAGTTTTATTTGCGCAATGAAACAAAACGGCAACAGCTGTGTGTGTCCTTGCCCCGGAATGTGTCCTGTGGTTTCACCACCCCTTCCAGTCTCCCCCTTCTGGGTGCAGACCTCCACGAAAAGTGGCTTAAAGCGCGCTTATAACTGTTGAGTGGTTTTTGTTTGCGTTACTTTGCCTTTCTGAATAAGCTTTATTAATGTTTGCAGTCCGCCTTTGTCGTTTGCCAGCGTTTTTTCTCTGTTTTTCTGTCCGGTCATTCGGCGGTTCTATTCGTTCCGTTTTTGTTTGTTTTCTAACTGGGCCTGAGCTGCATTTCATTAGGTGGCAAAACTTTCCTGCCTTTTGGCCCTGATCCCTTTAACCAAAGTTAACCGCAATCGCATTAGTGTCTCGTTTAGAAATTACTGAAATGGGGGTCTTAGAAAAAGAGGGGAAACTCAGGGGAATTTATGGGAATTTTTGATTATTTGGAAAGGTTTTGGTATAATATATTTTATATAAGAAAAAGTTGTCTTAATAAGAACAAGCTTAAGCTAAAATATATCAATTATTTCTTCTCTTCTGAAAATATAATCTTTATATAAATGTTCATATTTAAATATTCCTTTCATAAAACTCTCTTTAATTCATAAACTTCCTTCCTTATAAATTTGAATTTTGTTAGAAATTTAATTAAAATTCCCCTATATATTTTTATGGTTACCAAAGCAACTCTAGGAATTTAAAGCTTTGATCTCACTGGGTGGCATTCCATTTCTGCTTTGAATATTTTCCCCCCTTTTATTTTTATTCAATCAAAATATTTGCAAGCCATAGAAATCAATTGAAGCCCATCTAAAGGGGCCATTGTCTATCGGAGATAGAATCAATTTTTGAACTCATCTGCAATTGTTTTCACTTTGGGTCACAGCAACGAACTCTTGGCAGCAGTTGAACCGTGGCTGAGAAATCAATTACTAGACAATCTCTAGCCTAAGCCTAGTCTGGTCTGCTTTTACCCAAATGATTTCCCCACCAACAAGGACAGGGGCACCATTAAAGCTTTTTCGGTGGTTGACAAGGGTATTGACATTGGGCATTGGAAAACTACTCGACTCGACCACACTTTGTTGCTGCAACCGGGGGATTTTTGCCTACAAACTGATGCTTGGATCCTGCTGCTGCTCCTGCTGCTTCTGCTGCTGTTGGCCAAAAACCTTTTTCATGCTTCGCTTCAGTCAAACGAATATGGAAGGAACCCGGGGCCCACAAGAGGCCAAAGCCAGAGCACAAGCCTCAATGCGATGGCTCGGAAACTTCACCTGTGGCCAGGGGCGTAGCCAAGGGGGGGCTGAAAAATCATATTTCACGGTTTGGTTTCAGTTTCAAGAGATTTTACCTTTAACTTCGGGTTCCAATATATTGAATTAAATTTTATTGGAATTTTTATGGAACATGGTAAAAGGTATAAGATTTTATTACAAATTAAATAAATTACAATATTTCAGCATCCAAGTTTTCTCTATAAAAATTTTTAAAAGTCTCCCCTATAATCTATGTAAAATTTCCTTAATTTTAACCCCTTTTACCTTTAACTTGGGGTTCCAATATATTGAATTAAATTTTATAGGAATTTATAAAAAAAGCACCAAATATTAACATGTTAAAAGGTATAAGATTTTATTACAAATTAAATAAATTACATTATTTCAGCATCCAAGTTTTCTCTATAAAAATTTTTAAAAGTCTCCCCTATAATCTATGTAAAATTTCCTTAATTTTAACCCCTTTTACCTTTAACTTGGGGTTCCAATATATTGAATTAAATTTTATAGGAATTTATAAAAAAAGCACCAAATATTAACATGTTAAAAGGTATAAGATTTTATTACAAATTAAATAAATTACATTATTTCAGCATCCAAATTTTCTCTTTAAAAATTTTTAAAAGTCTCCCCTATAATCTATGTAAAATTTCCTTAATTTTAACCCGTTTTCCCTTTAACTTGGGGTTCCAATATATTGAATTAAATTTTAAAGGAATTTTTAAAGAACACCTAATATTGACATGGTAAAAAGTACAAGATTTTATTAAAAATTAAATAAATTACATTATTTCAGCATCCAAGTTTTCTCTATAAAAATTTTTAAAAGTCTCCCCTATAATCTATGTAAAATTTCCTTAATTTTAACCCGTTTTCCCTTTAACTTGGGGTTCCAATATATTGAATTAAATTTTAAAGGAATTTTTAAAGAACACCTAATATTGACATGGTAAAAAGTACAAGATTTTATTAAAAATTAAATAAATTACATTATTTCAGCATCCAAGTTTTCTCTATAAAAATTTTTAAAAGTCTCCCCTATAATCTATGTAAAATTTCCTTAATTTTAACCCCTTTTACCTTTAACTTGGGGTTCCAATATATTGAATTAAATTTTATAGGAATTTATAAAAAAAGCACCAAATATTAACATGTTAAAAGGTATAAGATTTTATTACAAATTAAATAAATTACATTATTTCAGCATCCAAGTTTTCTCTATAAAAATTTTTAAAAGTCTCCCCTATAATCTATGTAAAATTTCCTTAATTTTAACCC